>JAGVVM010011089.1:0-15995 GCA_019149425.1 Psidium friedrichsthalianum
TCTTTTTTTTCCCATCTCTCAGTTTTTTTAGTTTTTTTAGTTTTTAGTTTTAGTTTTTTGGGGTCTAAATATACTCCAATTTGAGTGAAATTTACGAGTCACTACACAAAAACCCATTAAAGTGGTATCCAAACATAACAGATCCCAAAGAGCTTGAGGGAGGCTTAGCTAACCAAAGAAGACAGACCATTGGAAAAGTGAGATCTTGCCACCCTATTCGCTGCGCTCTCGGTTGCGTTATCTGTTACAATAGCAGATGAAACATGATGGAGATGGGCCAGTCGAGAATTGATTTTGGTGGGATCCACAGTTCTCTCATGAGTCACAAGAAGCATTTAAGTGCATCCAAATCAGATGAGTGGCGGCCCTCTTGCTCTGTTAATCCTTCTGCGCATCTGCATACGTTCTTGATGAGTGGCCCAATCAGATTTCTTTAAATATTTGCTATTTTTTTTCACCAAAAAAAAAGGTGAGAAAGCAGAACCCTCGCCTGGTTTTCCCCTCCCTTTTTTTAGTTATTTTATTTTTTAATAAAAATTAATTAATTTTGTGTTAAATGATCGATTTTGGACCAAAATGAAGTCATTTTATCCACATCACCACCACTAGTAGAGAGAAAATAATTAAAAAATCGCGTTAGCATTTTCGTTACCAAGTCAGATGAAATAAACGGAAGAACTCAATTACATTAATTTGACAAGTTTTAGGATTTGTGATTGCATTTTTTTGTAAATTTTAGCTCAATTGTATTTTCATGATAAGTTTTTAGAACATTTGATACACTCATCCTTTCAAAAAATGTGAGGATAATGCTAAATCCAATGCAATGATAATTTTTTTTTAAGGAAAAGTGCAATTATTTTTATTTTCCATTTTTATTTTTTATAAATCCAATAATAAATATAGGAAAAATTTTAAATAAATGCCTGAAGTGCCCTCATTTTTCAAAAAATGATTTAAAGTGGACTTTGTTTCAAATAAGGGTATGAAAATGACTATACCAATCTTGAAGAAGGGCCTAACCTCACCAGTTGAAAGACATTTTCGTCTTTATATTTATTTTTTTGAAAATTTTCCCTTTCTACTTTTTCTTCTTCATATTCCTTTTCTTTTCTTTTCTTTTCTTTTTCTGTTTTCTGTTTCTGTTTCTTTTTCCCTCTTCCCTCCATCGGTCATTGTCGGGCCTCGTCATGGCTGACAAAGGTCGCTAGACTCAGTGAGGTTGGCAACGGCTGAGGGAGGAAAGGGGAAAAAAGAAAAAGGAAAACAAGGGAAATAAAAGATTTTTTTTTTTTTACTAAAACCCTTCTTTGATGGTTGGAATAGTCAAATACTTGTCGGCAGGCCAAAAGTCCTTATTTGAGACAATATGACCACTTCATACCCTTATTTGAGATGATTTAAGCTACTTTTGTCCCTTATTTGAGAAAATAAATACACTCCAAACCTTTATTTAAAATTTTCATATGGATTTATGTAGTGGTACAACTCCAAATGAAAGAATTCAAATATATCTATATTACATTTAACCACTGATTTCTTCATAACATGAAAGATGTCATTAGTTAAAATTGAAGCAACTAAAGTAAGTATGTGTAATTGCCGTCGTTTATTGTTCCCGGCGAATTGAAAAGTTTTGTTATCTTTCTCTCTATTTGCTCTTCTAAATGTTAGATTTGTGTTTTGTTTAACCTGTTTTGATTATCTTTGATGGGGCAGCTTTGAGCTATATTGATCAATTATCAAGCTCCACTTTAAACTTGTCGATTGATCCGGCGCAATCCTTATTTTTTCATGAAAGACCAATTTCGAGCACTTCTTGATTCAAAGGAACCTGGCTGAAGATATCGATTCTACAAAGGAGTTGTCATTTCAGTAGACAAGTTGTTGATTTCTTGGTTGGTGATTGACTACTGAGATATCGATTACAAGTTCATTGTCAATTCTAAGTCTACTAATCGACCACCATGCATCAAATGCTATTTTGCAATAATCCAACTCAATCAATGTTCATTCAAACAAAGGCGGATTTTTGGTTGGAGCTTGCTTCGATGGATCAAGAATGAAGATGTTGAGTGAGGAATAACAACTAGTTATCGATTAGGAATTGTTGATTCTTCCTGATCAATTATGTTTAAATTATCGATACATAAGAATAATTGTAGATCTTTAAAGAGGATCAATAACATATCAATGGGAGGCTGTTTTGGAAGAATTCCTTTGCCGTTTCTTGATCTTCAAAGAGTTTATTGAGGCTGCATATGGTAACGCTCTATAAACGCGTATAATAAAAAAGGTGTTCCTCAAGTGTTTCGAAACGCTTTTAACAAATAGAAACACTTTTTGAGTAGAGACAAGAAACAAATAAAAATTACTTTTGTGTTTCAGAGACACTTTTTACAAACACTTTGGAACATTTTTTTAAAAATAATTGAGAACACCTTCTTGAACACACACTCTCTCTTTTGTTCTTGCACAAGCAGCTCCTCCCTCCTCTCCTTTTGTGCTCCTTGACCAGTCGACGCCACTACTCTCCAATGAGTTTCTGCCAGTTCCTCCCTCTTCTTCTTTCTCTTCTCGGTAACCGATTGACATTCGACACTGTGGGCGAGCTTGCGTGAGCTCACTTAGATTTGGACGGTGGTGGCAGGGGTTGACCTCGCCCTCGCCGCACGATCACGAAATGGCCATTGAAGTTGGCGTCAATGAGGTCGGAGAGGCAGGGGGAGTCATCCTCATTGTCCTGCTTGCTCCCGCAGCTGTCGGAGTGAGGCGGCGAAGATCGGCGCGGACAAGCCGAGCCTTGGCCTTGTCGTCGAGCAGTGTCACTGCCACGCTTCGATCTAGCAAAACCCACCATCGCAACAGCTTAGAGCCCGAGTCACGAATGCTCAAACCTCCGTCGGTTCCGCTCTCTATCGGATTGACCTTGAGTGCCCAGCGCTGTGGCGAGTCGTCGTAGTCACCTTAATCGAGCCGTCAATGTGAAATATCGGAGCAGGAGGTGAGGATTAAAGGAATGGTTCTTTGGGAGGATTTGTGGAGGAATATTCGAGCGAAAGTGCGGTTTAGGATTTCAAGACTTGTGTGGCTCTTGAGCTTCTTTTAGGACATAATTGGAAATACAAAAAGTAATGATGGGTCTATACGGCTAGGGTTAATTTTAGTCCGTTGAGATAGACCTCCGTAAGTCGCATTGATCGAGAAATATTACACTGATACCAAGTCTCAAGCAACTCGCGCTATTCAATTTTTTACCTGAAGTTACTCGGATCGACACGCTATATTAACTTGTGAAGCGGTATTATCAAACGCATTTCTATCTTCTTTTTTTTTGGGAACATAATTTTTTTGCAGTTACCTAACGCGTGCTATTCCTAAAATCATTGTCGGGAATAGAAATTGAAAAAAAAATATTTTATATTTCAAAATTATTCCGAAAAATAGAAATATTACCATACCATACGACGCAGCTTGAGCTGCCCATGCTACTGGGCGAATTTAGAGTCTTAGTTCATAGTCATGGTTGTTTTTTGGTCAAGTGTCTTTAGTCCTAGTTTTATGAGTCTTAATTGTGTTTTAGGTTTCAAAATTCAAAGTTCAAATTTTTAGGTGTTTTATTGTTTTTTTTTTGTTCCTAGAACTTTATGTGTTTTCTAGTTTTTATGTCTTTATCAGTTGGGTAGTTCCCATATGTCTTTAAAAGCGCCGCCTATTTCCTATGTAGTAGTCCCACTATAAAAAAAAAAAGGGGCAAAATCTCAATTGTAAAAAGACGATTTTGATGAATGAAAATTACATGAGATTTCTCTCTATGTGAGTGAATATCTTTGGAGAGTGGATAACTCCTATCTAGTCTCTTTATCCTTGAAGAGTGAATTACTCTTTGGTGGTGAGCCAAAAAGTCCTCGGTTGGTGGATATCCTTTAGGTTTTTGTGGTGAGCTTTCCTATCCCGAAGTCCTTTATCTTTAGTGGGGTGTTCGTCCTTTAAGCCTTGGTAGTGAATTTCGTCAATCGTGATCTGTATAGTCGGATGGTAGCGCGTCCTTTACGCCTTGGTGTAGATCGTATTTATCTTGCATTTGCATCATCCATTGACATACATCCTCCAAACCTCTATTTTGCCTTTGATTCTCCATCACGCAAAATGACATTCACCCACCCAAGCATGCATCAATCTCCAACAACGATGGTGTAGAAGAAGTCGAACCTAGGCCAATCCTAGAAACCGCAGCGTCGTATTTCTAGAGTATAAGTTTCTAGCATGTACTCATCACTAGTGATAATATGAGATAGACAAATCAGCTGTCAATTATTTTGCTTGACAGATTCGTTCTAGTGGAGTGAGTGTGTGCTTAGCCTTATTGATCCTCCTTGGTATCTAAATTTCGCTTTGTTTTGTAGCATTCTGCTGGCTTTGCTCTTCTTTGATTTGCTTTGGCTACGAATCTATGCAATTCTCATATATTCTTTTAAACAATAAATACAATTTTCTCTCAACCAGTAAAAAGTAAAGAGTGTAGTGCTTTTTAGTTCTTTGTATTAATGTGTAATTTATATGTGTTATGAGGGTTATCTAATATGTTTCCTGTTCCTTACTATAATTAATCCTTCCTATAAATACATGTCATACAATTCTAATTTGGTTGAGCCACCATAAACACCTCATCGTTATTTTCTGTCCGACTCTAAACATCAACACTTTGGTCCTAAGTAACTCATCCAAAGTTCGTGGAAGACCTTGTTTTAACCACAAATCAAGGATGCCTCAATCTGTCTCTCAGGTCTAGCACCTTAAACATGTTTGGGCGATGGATCGACAAATGTTTGCTAAGCACTCAATGAAATCCAATTGGGTCAATCATTGATGGGCTGCACATTACAAATTGGGCTTCTGGACACCCATTTGGAGCAATCTTGCAGGAATATATTTGTGGTGTCACTGGCTGGTTAGCTACATTAACTGGTTTGGCTTTTAGGATTGCTTATAGCTAGAAACAAGAACAAGTTGCAAGAGATGGAAATAGATTTAACGTCCTATCTTGTGGGGATTTTTTTTTTCTAAAATTCACTGCGATGTACTATTCAGGCTTAGTTCTATCGATGTTTAGAAGTAATCCTCTTTCCTCGCAACTGCTCAAGGTGTTCAAAATGGAGACTATCCAGAGACTATCCATGGTGTTACGTGGGAAGAAACTATCTTGAGTCAGCAAAAAGATAAAGTTGCGCATCCTTAAGAAGATGTAAAAATGGAATTGATGCTAGATATGATCTAGACGTGGTGGGATATGGACGCTTTTGTGCCATTTCGCTAAAGTAGGGGAATTGATGCGTATACGACAATTTGCTGTTACTGATGAGAGATTCTGTATCACCCAACTCAATGAGGGTGGGAAGTGGTTGCTTGGGCCAAAGGGCTTATCCCCTAGCAGGTTTCTAGACTTATGAGAGGGCATGAATGAACCCGAATGATACACCAAACAGGGAAAAATCGTGTCTCGAATATCACAAGTGCCTTTTGATGTAACGGCATATTTTATTTTGGAACTCTAAAGTTAAGCAGCTCAAGTAGAGCACTACCAAGATAGGTGACCTCCTACAAAAGTGCTTGCATGTAAGCCAAATGACAAAACCACAAAAATTACAAAAAAAAAAAATCCTAAATCTATTGAAATTATGTCAATTTATTCATAAACTTATTTTTCGCAAATTTAGTCCTAAACCTTTTGTATTTGGTCATTCAGTCCATTTGGCCAACTTTGGCTAGCTGTGTACTGATGTGGATAATATTTATAACTTTTTTTGATATATTTGTTATTTTATTATTTTATTTCTTTCTTCTCCTTCTTTCTCGTGTGACGAACCAAGCATGGGCCGGCGAGGGTGGGACCAACCTTGCCCTTGCCAGTGGCTAATGATTGATTCCGTGACCGATGGGAGGAAGAAGGAGAAGGGAAAAAAAAGGAAAAGAAGAAAATAATAAATACAAAAAAATTTGTCATGTCAACATCAGCCATCCCAGAGTTGGGTAGATAGATGAATTAGTTCAAATGCAAAAGGTTTAGGATTGAACTGGCATAATTACGATAGATTTAGGAATTTGTGTGATAATTTTCCTGACAAACTGTTATGCTTGATATGAGATAGGATAGTTTCAAAGTGGATAGGATTTTCCATGTGTTTCTCACTATCTTCCTTGAAAAGATATTGGCAGACGCTCTTTTTTGGTGGAGAGCATGGTCCAAGTGGGGTTCTCACCCTAGAACCAAGAACTGCCCACTAAGGTCGGTTCCAAAAAATTGAAACTGGGGACTCGCCGTTGATTTCATGGATCCACCAAGCAAATGGAGGTGATTGAGAGTGAGAAAGGGAGGTTGATGAAAATCTAGAGTGCGGCCATGAGTCAATAGGAGTTGAGAATTGAGGCCATGAGCAGAGACGGAGATGGAGAGACAAGGTGAAAGTGAGGCTTTGAGAGGAGTTTAAATTAAAGAAATTAAGAATTTTATTTTTTAAAGCTTGTAAATTAAATAATAAATACTATATATTATCGACCCCTTCATGGTGGGCGATTCCACACTTGAAATCGAAATTGGACCGGCACCCATCGGTTCCAAAAAATTTAGAATTGGAATCGACTTGTTTCCTTCAGGAACCACTGATTTTTAGGCTGGTCCGGTTCTGGGTGATTCCTAATTTCTTTGGACACCCCTACGCTTTATGCCTTCTCAAAACCCGATGATACGGCCCTTTGGATATAAAGCTAGGGTTTCTCCAGCTTTCGAGGGCGTGAGCAATGCGTGCACCTAACTACAAGGTTTTTATTAGAGAAATGCAATGATACGCGGCCATTTGATTTGGTAGCCGATTTATGGACATCAATGACGAATATTTTATTAGAGGGATGTTGAAATGCCGTTTTGAAAACTTAAAATCGACAAGCCAGTAATGGTCAAGGGCACACATCTTTGGAAGGAACAATTACCATTCGAATTCTTGATCTGTATTTTTCCGTTAATTTTTAGTATAGTTTATTAATGTTTGGTTACGCTATCAAGTCTGTAGTGTCAAATCTTTTCTTAATCAAAAGCAAAAGAACGACTTTCAGCGATGAAATTTCATTGCGGGAGAAATGCCCACGAACAACGCTACAGGACAAAATCGTGATACTCGATATGAGACGGGCCAGTTTCAAATTTAACCGGGTTTTCCACGTGTTTTCTCTCGCTATCTTTCCATGAAAAGATATTTGCAGACACTCTTTATGTCTTCTCTAAACCGATGGCACGGCCATTTGATTTGGAGGCCCTTTTTTCGGATATAGCTAAGGGTTTTTTCCAGCTTTCAAGGCATGGCGGCGCAATGCGCTTAGGTCTTCACTTTAGATAAATACATATTTAGTGTTGAGAATAGAAATTAAATGAAGCTGATGTTCCGGTTTCAAAACCTAATGATTGGTAGTCTTGACACTTGCCCTATTGAACGATGTTGGAATATACTAAGATAACACATAATTTTCATATTATTATGGTCCTAACTTCTCTTATGGGAGGCGATAGTTGGCTAAGTTTAGCATCATCAATAAGATGGATACTTTCGAGTTCTTTAATACTCAGTTTGGAGTGTGAAGCCAGGAGGAAAAACTTGTATTGGAATCACAGCATATTTTTGTTAAAAAGTGAGTTATTGTATTGTCTTCGCCGATGATATTTTTTGTTAAAAAAAAATCAGATAAGTTGTCGGGCGTGGAACGCAATTTATAGACCAAATCATACTAATTTAGGGCGTGGGACCCAATTTATGGAACAAATCATACTAATTTCGGGTGTTGGACTCAATTAATAAACAAATCATGGCCTAAATTGTATTATTTCATTTTTGGGCCTCACTGGATATAGTGAATTAGTTAGGGTCGGTGACGCACGCTTGCAAGATCTTTGTTTTCATTTTGACGGAGGACTCTGACCCCAATAATATATATATATATATATAATATATTATATATAATATATATATATATATATATTATTGGGGTCAGAGTCCTCCGTCAAAATGAAACATAAGATCTTGCAAGCGTGCGTCACCGACCCTAACTAATTCACTAATCCATGTGAGGCCCAAAAATGAAATAATACAATTTAGGCCATGATTTGTTTATTAATTGAGTCCAACACCCGAAATTAGTATGATTTGTTCCATAAATTGGGTCCCACGCCCTAAATTAGTATGATTTTGGTCTATAAATTGCGTTCCACGCCCGACAACTTATCTGATTTTTTTTTTAACAAAATATCATCGGCGAAGACAATACAATAACTCACTTTTTTAACAAAAATATGCTGTGATTCCAATACAAGTTTTTCCTCCTGGCTTCACACTCCAAACTGAGTATTAAAGAACTCGAAAGTATCCATCTTATTGATGATGCTAAACTTAGCCAACTATCGCCTCCCATAAGAGAAGTTAGACCATAATAATATGAAAATTATGTGTTATCTTAGTATATTCCAACATCGTTCAATAGGGCAAGTGTCAAGACTACCAATCATTAGGTTTTGAAACCGGAACATCAGCTTCATTTAATTTCTTATCTCACACTAATATGTATTTATCTAAGTGAAGACCTTAAGCGCATTGCGCCGCCCATGCCTTGAAAGCTTGAAAAACCCTTAGCTATATCCGAAAAAGGGCCTCCAAATCAAATGGCCGTGCCATCGGTTTAGAGAAGACATAAAGAGTGTCTGCAAATATCTTTTCATGGAAGATAGCGAGAGAAACACGTGGAAAACCGGTTAAATTTGAAACTGGCCCGTCTCATATCGAGTATCACGATTTTGTCCTGTAGCGTTGTTTCGGTGGGCATTTCTCCCGCAATGAAATTTCATCGCTGAAAGTCGTTCTTTGGCTTTTGATTAAGAAAAGATTTGACACTACAGACTTGATAGCGTAACCAAACATTAATAAACTATACTAAAATTTAATGAAAAATACAGATCAAGAATTCGAATGGTAATTGTGTTCTTCCAAAGATGTGTGCCCTTGACCATTACTGGCTTGTCGATTTTAAGTTTCAAAACGGCATTTCAACATCCCTCTAATAAATATTCGTCATTGATGCTCATAAATCGGCTACCAAATCAAATGGCCGTATCATTGCATTTCTCTAATAAAAACTTAGTTAGGTGCACTGCATTGCTCATCCCTCGAAAGCTGGAGAAACCCTAGCTTTATATCCAAAGGCCGTATCATCGGGTTTTTGAGAAGGCATAAAGCGTAGGGGTGTCAAAGAAATTAGGAATCACCCAGAACCGGACCAGCCTAAAATCAGTGGTTCCTGAAGGAAACAAGTCGATTCCCAATTCTAAATTTTTTGGAACCGATGGGTGCCGGTCCAATTTCCGATTTCAAGTGTGGAATCGCCCACCATGACGGGGTCGATAATATATAGTATTTATTATTTAATTTACAAGCTTTAAAAAATAAAATTCTTAATTTCTTAATTTAAACTCCTCTCAAAGCCTCACTTTCACCTTGGTCTCTCCATCTCCGTCTCTTGGCTCATGGCCTCAATTCTCAACTCCTATTGACTCATGGCCGCACCTCTAGATTTCATCAACCTCCCTTTCTCACTCTCAATCACCTCCATTTGCTTGGTGGATCCATGAAATCAACGGCGAGTCCCCAGTTTCAATTTTTTGGAACCGACCTTTAGTGGGCAGTTTCTTGGTTCTGGGTGAGAACCCCACTTGGACCATGCTCTCCACCAAAAAGAGCGTCTGCCAATATCTTTTCAAGGAAGATAGTGAGAAACACATGGAAAATCCTATCCACTTTGAAACTATCCTATCTCATATCAAGCATAACAGTTTTGTCAGGAAAATTATCACAAAATTCCTAAATCTATCGTAATTATGCCAGTTCAATCCTAAACCTTTTGCATTTGAACTAATTCATCTATCTACCCAACTCTGGATGGCTGATGTTGACATGACAAATTTTTTTGTGTATTTATTTATTTTCTTTCTTTTCCTTTTTTTTTCCCTTCTCCTTCTTCCTCCCATCGGTCACGGAATCAATCATTAGCCACTGGCAAGGGCAAGGTTGGTCCCACCCTCGCCGGCCCATGCCTTGGTTCGTCACCGAGAAAGAAGGAGAAGAAAAAGAAATAAAATAATAAAATAACAAATATATCAAAAAAAGTTATTAAATATTATCCACATCAGTACCAGCTAGCCAAAGTTGGCCAAATGGACTGAATTGACCAAATACAAAAGGTTTATGACTAAATGGGCGAAAAATAAGTTTATGAATAAATTGACATAATTTCAATAGATTTAGGATTTTTTTTTTTTGTAATTTTTTTGTGGTTTTGTCATTTGGCTTACATGCAAGCACTTTTGTAGGAGGTCACCTATCTTGGTAGTGCTCTACTTGAGCATGCTTAACTTTAGAGTTCCAAAATAAAATATGCCGTTACATCAAAAGGCACTTGTGATATCGAGACACGATTTTTCCCTGTTTGGTGTATCATTCGGTCATTCATGCCCTCCTCATAAGTCTAGAAACCTGCTAGGGGATAAGCCCTTTGGCCCAAGCAACCACTTCCCACCCTCATTGAGTTGGGTTGATACAGAATCTCTCATCAGTAACAGCAAATTGTCGTATACGCATCAATTCCCCTTACTTTAGCGAAATGGCACAAAAGCGTCCATATTCCCACCACGTCTAGATCATATCTAGGCATCAATTCCATTTTTACATCTTCTTAAGGATGCGCAACTTTATCTTTTTGCTGCTCAAGATAGTTTCTTCCCACGTAAACACATGATAGTCTCTGGATAGTCTCCATTTTGAACACCTCTGAGCAGTTGCGAGGAAAGAGGATTACTTCTAACATCGATAGAACTAAGCCTGAATAGTACATCGCAGTGAATTTTAGAAAAAAAATCCCCACAAGATAGGACGTTAAATCTTTCCATCTCTTGCAACTTGTTCTTGTTTCTAGCTATAAGCAATCCTAAAAGCCAAACCAGTTAATGTAGCTAACCAGCCAGTGACACCACAAATATATTCCTGCAAGATTGCTCCAAATGGGTGTCCAGAAGCCCAATTTGTAATGTGCAGCCCATCAATGATTGACCCAATTGGATTTCATTGAGCTTAGCAAACATTTGTCGATCCATCGCCAAACATGTTTAAGGTGCTAGACCTGAGAGACAGATTGAGGCATCTCTTGATTTGTGTTAAAACAAGGTCTTCCACGAACTTTGGATGAGTTACTTAGGACCAAAGTGTTGATGTTTAGAGTCGGACAGAAAATAACGATGAGGTGTTTATGGTGGCTCAACCCAAATTAGAATTGTATGACATGTATTTATAGGAAGGATTAATTATAGTAAGGAACAGGAAACATTATTAGATAACCCTCATAACACATATAAATTACACATTAATACAAAGAACTAAAAAGCACTACACTCTTTACTTTTTACTGGTTGAGAGAAATTGTATTTATTGTTTAAAAGAATATATGAGAATTGCATAGATTTCGTAGCAAAGCAAATCAAAGAAGAGCAAAGCCAGCAGAATGCTACAAAACAAAGCGAAATTTAGATACCAAGGAGGATCAATAAGGCTAAGCACACACTCACTCCACTAGAACGAATCTGTCAAGCAAAATAATTGACAGCTGATTTGTCTATCTCATATTATCACTAGTGATGAGTACATGCTAGAAACTTATACTCTAGAAATTACGACGCTGCCGGTTTCTAGGATTGGCCTAGGTTCGACTTCTTCTACACCATCGTTGTTGGGAGATTGATGCATGCTTGGGGTGGGTGAATGTCATTTTGCGTGATGGAGAATCAAAGGCAAAATAGAGTGTTTGGAGGATGTATGTCAATGGATGATGCAAATGCAAGATAAATACGATCTACACCAAGGCGTAAAGGACGCGCTACCATCCGACTATACAGATCACGATTGACGAAATTCACTACCAAGGCTTAAAGGACGAACACCCACTAAAGATAAAGGACTTCGGGATAGGAAAGCTCACCACAAAAACCTAAAGGATATCCACCAACCGAGGACTTTTTGGCTCACCACCAAAGAGTAATTCACTCTTCAAGGATAAAGAGACTAGATAGGAGTTATCCACTCTCCAAAGATATTCACTCACATAGAGAGAAATCTCATGTAATTTTCATTCATCAAATCGTCTTTTTACAATTGAGATTTTGCCCCTTTTTTTTTTTTATAGTGGGACTACTACATAGGAAATAGGCGGCGCTTTAAAGACATATGGGAACTACCCAACTGATAAAGACATAAAAACTAGAAAACACATTAAAGTTCTAGGAACCAAAAAAAAACAATAAAACACCTAAAAATTTGAACTTTGAATTTTGAAACCTAAAACACAATTAAGACTCATAAAACTAGGACTAAAGACACTTGACCAAAAAACAACCATGACTATGAACTAAGACTCTAAATTCGCCCAGTAGCATGGGCAGCTCAGGCTGCGTATGGTAATATTTCTATTTTCGGAATAATTTTTGAAATATAAATATTTTTTTTTTTTCAATTTCTATTCCCGACAATGATTTTTAGGAATAGCAACGCGTTAGGTAACTGCAAAAAAATTATGTTCCCAAAACAAAAGAAGAATAGAAATGCGTTTGATAATACCGCTTCACAAGTTAATATAGCGTGTCGATCCGAGTAACTTCAGGTAAAAAATTGAATAGCGCGAGTTGCTTGAGACTTGGTATCAGTGTATATTTCTCGATCAATGCGACTTACGGAGGTCTATCTCAACGGACTAAAATTAACCCTAGCCGTATAGACCCATCATTACTTTTTGTATTTCCAATTATGTCCTAAAAGAAGCTCAAGAGCCACACAAGTCTTGAAATCCTAAACCGCACTTTCGCTCGAATATTCCTCCACAAATCCTCCCAAAGAACCATTTCCTTTAATCCTCACCTCCTGCTCCGATATTTCACATTGACGGCTCGATTAAGGTGACTACGACGACTCGCCACAGCGCTGGGCACTCAAGGTCAATCCGATAAGAGGCGGAACCGACGGAGGTTTGAGCATTCGTGACTCGGGCTCTAAGCTGTTGCGATGGTGGGTTTTGCTAGATCGAAGCGTGGCAGTGACCTGCTCGACGACAAGGCCAAGGCTCGGCTTGTCCGCGCCGATCTTCGCCGCCTCAACTCCGACAGCTGCGGGAGCAAGCAGGACAATGAGGATGACTCCCCCTGCCTCTCCGACCTCATTGACGCCAACTTCAATGGCCATTTCGTGATCGTGCGGCGAGTGCGAGGTCAACCCCTGCCACCACCGTCCAAATCTAAGTGAGCTCACGCAAGCTCGCCACAGTGTCGAATGTCAATCGGTTTACCGAGAAGAGAAAGAAGAAGAGGAGGAACTGGCAGAAACTCATTGGAGGAGTAGTGGCGTCGACTGGTCAAGGAGCACAAAAGAGAGAGGGAGGAGCTGCTTGTGCAAGAACAAAAGAGAGAGTGTGTGTTCAAGAAGGTGTTCTCATTTATTTTTAAAAAAATGTTCCAAATGTGTTTGTAAAAATTGTCTCTGAAACACAAAAGTAATTTTTTTTTGTTTCTTGTCTCTACTCAAAAAGTGTTTCTATTTGTTAAAAGCGTTTTCGAAACACTTGAGGAACACCTTTTTTATTATACGCGTTTATAGAGCGTTACCATATGCAGCCTCAATAAACTCTTTTGAAGATCAAGAAACGGCAAAGGAATTCTTCCAAAACAGCCTCCATTGATATGTTATTGATCCTCTTTAAAGATCTACAATTATTCTTATGTATCGATAATTTAACCATAATTGATCAGGAAGAATCAACAATTCCTTAATCGATAACTAGGTTGTTATTCCTCACTTCAACATCTTCATTCTTGATCCATCGAAGCAAGCTCCAACCAAAATCCGCCTTTGTTTGAATGAACATTGATTGAGTTGGATTATTGCAAAATAGCATTTGATGCATGGTGGTCGATTAGTAGACTTAGAATTGACAATGAACTTGTATATCGATATCTCAGTAGTCAATCACCAACCAAGAAATCACAACTTGTCTACTGAAATGACAACTCCTTGTAGAATCGATATCTTCAGCCAGGTTCCTTTGAATCAAGAAGTGCTCGAAATTGGTCTTTTCATGAAAAAATAAGGATTGCGCCGGATCAATCGACAAGTTTAAAGTGGAGCTTGATAATTGATCAATATAGCTCAAAGCTGCCCCATCAAAGATAATCAAAACAGGTTAAACAACACAAATCTAACATTTAGAAGAGCAAATAGAGAGAAAGATAACAAAACTTTTCAATTCGCCGGGAACAATAAACGACGGCAATTACACATACTTTACTTTAGTTGCTTCAATTTTAACTAATGACATCTTTCATGTTATGAAGAAATCAGTGGTTAAATGTAATATAGATATATTTGAATTCTTTCATTTGGAGTTGTACCACTACATAAATCCATATGAAAATTTTAAATAAAGGTTTGGAGTGTATTTATTTTCTCAAATAAGGGACAAAAGTAGCTAAATCATCTCAAATAAGGGTATGAAGTGGTCATATTGTCTCAAATAAGGACTTTTGGCCTGCCGACAAGTATTTGACTATTCCAACCATCAAAGAAGGGGTTTTAGTAAAAAAAAAAAATCTTTTATTTCCCTTGTTTTTTCCTTTTCTTTTTTCCCCTCTTTCCTCCCTCAGCCGTTGCCAACCTCACTTGAGTCTAGCGACCTTTGTCAGCCATTGACGAGGCCCGACAATGACCGATGGAGGGAAGAGGGAAAAGAAAACAGAAACAGAAAACAGAAAAAGAAAAGAAAAGAAAAGAAAAGGAATATGAAGAAGAAAAAGTAGAAAAGGGAAAATTTTCAAAAAATAAATAAAAGACGAAAATGTCTTTCAACTGGTGAGGTTAGGCCCTTCTTCAAGATTGGTATAGTCATTTCATACCCTTATTTGAAACAAAGTCCACTTTAAATCATTTTTTGAAAAAATGAGGGCACTTCAGGCATTTATTTAAAATTTTTCCTATATTTATTATTGGATTTTTAATAAAATAAAAATGGAAAATAAAAATAATTGCACTTTTCCTTAAAAAAAATTATCATTGCATTGGATTTAGCATTATCCTCACATTTTTTGAAAGGGATGAGTGTATCAAATGTTCTAAAACTTATCATGAAAATACAATTGAGCCTTAAAATTTACAAAAAATGCAATCAAATCCTAAAACTTGTCAAATTAATGTAATTGAGTTCTTCCGTTTATTTCATCTGACTTGGTTAACGAAAATGCTAACGCGATTTTTTAATTATTTTCTCTCTACTAGTGGTGGTGATGTGGATAAAATGACTTCATTTTGGTCCAAAATCGATCATTTAACACAAAATTAATTAATTTTTTATTAAAAAATAAAATAACTAAAAAAAGGGGGGAAAACCAGGCGAGGGTTCTGCTTTCTCACCTTTTTTTTTGGTGAAAAAAATTAGCAATATTTAAAGAAATCTGATTGGGCCACTCATCAAGAACGTATGCAGATGCGCAGAAGGAATTAACAGAGCAAGAGGGCCGCCACTCATCTGATTTGGATGCACTTAAATGCTTCTTGTGACTCATGAGAGAACTGTGGATCCCACCAAAATCAATTCTCCGACTGGCCCATCTCCATCATGTTTCTCTGGCCTATTGTTACAGATAACGCAACCGGAGCAGCGAATAGGGTGGCAAGATCTCACTTTTCCATGGTCTGTCTTCTTCTGGTTAGCTAAGCCTCCCTCAAGCTCTTTGGGATCTGTTATGTTTGGATACCACTTTAATGGGTTTTTGTGTAGTGACTCGTAAATTTCACTCAAATTGGAGGTATATTTAGACCCCAAAAAACTAAAAAACTAAAAAACTAAAAAAACTGAAGAGATGGGAAAAAAGA
>JAGVVM010011090.1:0-26750 GCA_019149425.1 Psidium friedrichsthalianum
AATAGATAATCCACAATATCTAAAGATTTGATTGGGATGTGGATTTATATTTAAATCACGCCACAGATATCTTAAATTCCAACAAGTGTAGTCCAAAAGCCTAATTCAATGATATTCATAATAATCCACGCGTTTGTTTTCCGGATTTCTAAAGTTAGTAATTATCCATGGGATTTTCCAACAATTTATCTTGCATCCATCAAGGGAATTCAAATCAAGAGCCTAAGATAAAATTTAACCAATCAATATGGAAATTTTACCGGGAGGGTTATCTCGGAATCTTTTCCTACAATGGTTTCAAAACTTGAGCCGAAAACTTGGCAATCCAAGCTGAGGAATTTCGATCGGAGGTCGCGGATGGGGACTGTTGCACACGCCTAGGAGCTTTCTTCCGAGGCTTCAATGTGGGGGGATTTGCAGCAGCGAAAACCTTTGAGCGTTTGATTGGGTAATGGAATATCGAGAGGAAACCGCTTCCCAAATGTGTAGTGATGCAGCCCTAATTAGTGAGCACGAAATTTGCCCATGATTAGTACCAAATAGTCACCTCAAAATGAACTGCTTTTTTTGGGTATCGATCAGTCATCAAAACGGGCTGGAACAGCAATAAACTCCAACACCAAACGCAGCATAATAGCCTTTTGAATAGCTCGAAATAGGCAATTCGAACAACGAGGAAAAGACCTCAATAGTGGTGGCTTCACCTCCCAAACGGAGCATGAACTTGCTCGTAACACCTCGAAGACACATCAAACAGCAAAAACGAAACTCGCAGCTTCATGGTTCCATGTGTTGCGACCCGACCCTCAGAAGAGGAGGATGTGAGCGGAGCTAATGGATTGGCTTGGCCCGTTTATAGGGATCAGGCCTCGCTCGGACCCTCCTAGGCCCTACCAAATCGCGACGAGGTATATTGGTTTCGACCTTAATGGTGGTCAGTGACATGTGCTCGGTGTAAGCGTGCACATTGAATTTGCCACCATCATTTGGGAGAGTATAACTGGAAACCTTATGGAGTGCGATTGGGAGGGATCGCCATCGATTTCTATTCTACGAAAACTAAAGATTTGTTGGATTCGGGGGGGGCTAGGTTACGCCAATATCGGGCTATTAACGCCCTTTCGGTAACCTAGTTGAGTGATTTTCTCTATCCTAAGAGTTCATGCATGTGGGATAGGTGCGTTAAGTTCTAGGAAATCACTAACGAAATCATGAAATGAGATTTTTTCGATCCTATCACCATAGTTAATCAAGAAGTGCGCGAGTCAGGAAATCATACATGGGAGATATCACGCCAAAATCAAGTCAAATGGGCCTAGGTGGGTCCTAAAACTTAGGAAAGGTACGCAATTAGATTTGGTGGGTGATTTGACAAAGGTTCGAGAGAGTGGTTCGATCGATTGACCAAGAAGGTCGAAATGGTATTTTTTCGAAGCTCCGGAAATCAAAAAATGTGAAATGGGTCAATCCAGTTGAATGTAGTTTTTTTCCCAGTAATTTTCAGCAATTTTTGACGATTTTCTAATTTTTTCTGATTTTTTTTTAGAATTTTTAAGCATTTTTTAAGGACTTTCTAAGGGAATTGTTTCTTCCTATTTTTAGGACTTTTCAAAATTCTTTTATTTTTCTAGGATTTTCATATTTTTGAGATATCTAAATTTTATGAATTTTTTTAGAATTTTTGTTTTTTTTTTTAAAGACATGTTTTTTTATTTTTATGAATTTTTCTTCCCATTTTTCTGATTATGTTTATTATTATTATTATTATTATTATTATTAAATTATTATTATTATTATTATTTTATTATTATTTATTATTTTTCCGACAGGGTCCTGAGTTGACCTGACCACGACCCAGAACCAAATGGGTTTTGACAACTAATTCTCAAAACGACATAGTATTGATTTGTATTTTTTTTTTTTCTATATTTCTAAATTTTTTTGGATTTTTCGAGGATGTTTTATGTTTTATTTTTTTTTTGTTATACATACCGGGTCGGCTTGACCCGACCCACTAACCTGCAACACCCAGCCCAAAGCCCTACTACCTAAGCTCGACGCAAAATGTACGTAGTTTTAGAATTTTTTTTGAATTTGTTTTTTTGAAAATTTCAGAATTTTCATTCTATTTTTTTTTTTACATTCCCACCCTATTTTCGATCCAACGGACTACATATCCACACGTGTCGCTATACTGACCACCCCTCTTTCATACTAAACACGGTCATGATCCAACCTAATCGAATCATGACATTCAACCGATAGCCTATCTACGGCCGAATAATCAAACATCAGATCTAAATCCCCACCGGCTAAGTCTTATATTTTTATTATTCTAAGAATAATAGAGTAATCGAATTTTTGAAATTTTTTTGTAATTCCTAGAAATTACCGGTTTTAATATAGAGTGCACTTGCCTAGCCCTAGCGTTGGATTAAAATTTGTTGGGCGTTTTATCTGTTAAACGAACTGGCTGACGTGGCATCCGATTTGGCTAACCACGTTGGCGCTTGGTCAGCATTGACCAGGTCAACTTTCATTGACCTGCGTCAACGTACCATCAGAGAAGACACCGGCGACGGCAAATGTTGGTGGTGCTTCACTAGTGAACCTAAACCAGGCTAAACCTACCTAAAACTCCTTGTTTTTCAAACCAAATCCACTCCCAATCGTCCCAATATCAATATTGCTAACTCTTAGGCCACAAAAATCACCTTAAAACCGTCCAATCAACCTGGGCCGAAAACCATTCCGGCGAGAAAACTAAAAACTTAATGAATTAACCTTGATAGACTAAACAAGTTGAATAGAGAACATCCACGAGTGTAGGAAGGACTTACCTAAAGATCGCGCGGTTGGAGACCACCTGGATTGAGCATACGATCTCGTGACCGGTTCAAGAGATTGAGGTCGGCCATGCAATTTTGGACGATATTAATGCAAAATGAAGGCAGGAGGGAGCTTAGAGAGGGCTGTGGACTCGATTAGACCGAATAAAATGAAGAAATGATGTTGTATCATGATTTTGCATAGACGCTCAAGCTTGCAGACGTTAATGGCGATACCTTCTCTGGTGATGAAACAGTGAATGGCAGAGCTCGGATTGCGTGTGGCGACTTCCTCAAGCTCGGACGGTCGGTCTTGCGGCTTGGCCTTGCGCGAGGAGCTTTGATTGAAGCTCCTGAAAGTCCTCAGCCGAGAAGCTCCAATGGTGACCATCAGAAAACTCCAGAACCTCTCTTCTCTTCCCCCCCCCCTCTCTCTCTCTCTCTCTCTCTCTCTCTTAGTATTTCATCTTCTGTTTTGATGTTTTGTAACCGTCCCCAAAAACCCCAAAGATCCTCACTATTTATACCCATTTAAAAATTGCCGAGAATCTGTTGAAGTCTCCCCCCCCCCCTCCTCACGAATCTTCATTTGGGGAAGAAGGTAGGGTTGGGCAATTGGGTCGGGTCGGGTCGGGTCGGATTTAGTCTAACCCAACTGACCTGAATTGCTTATTTTCTTCAAATTACCCTGCCAAGACTAGCAATTTGTCAAATAAATCCCAAAATCTAGTCCCTTGACATGACTTTTATCAGGAAGGTAAACTTTGTTGAAAATATGTGATGAAGTATATGAAAACCCCAAATGTTCCCCTTGACCCGAGGATCCATTTCGAAAATCCAAGCTCTTGATGGCCTTTTTTGCAAAAATTAGCACCACCAATGGATTTAGAAGACCAAAAATTGGGGGGTTGACGTGCCCTAATTTTTTATTTGGTCCCTAGAAAATTTTTAATTGCATTTTAAATGTTTTTGGGGACTAATTTGCAAAACTTTTTTGTTTGGTAAGGACTAATTTGCAAAACTTGAAAATTTCATTTTGGTCCTTTTTAGCGAAATTCAATAATTCTATGGACATTTGGACTACATTTTAATTTTTGAAAGTAGAGGGGGATGACATAACTCCAGAAATGCAAAAATTGAAAAATTACAGTGCTGAAATGAAATTTCTAGAATTTTTTCAATTAATCTGGAAATGAGATTAACAAAGCAATTCCCAATTCCATATTGATTTTTTTCAAAAATTTCTTTGGCCAAAATCAAGAGATAATTAAAATAAAATAACTGACTATTCTTTCATATTTTTGTGGCCTTAAATGCTATTTTTTTAATTAATTTTCAAGTATTTTTCTAATTTCTGAAAAATATTAAAAATTCGAAAAAAAAAAAGAAAATTATTTTTTATTCAAAAAATGGTTGCCTAGGCTTGGCCAAGGCTTTCAAAGTTGATTTTATAATTTTCTCATTTTTTCTTGATTTTTTTATGAACTTTTGAAAATAAAATGCAAGAAAAAACTGAAAATAAGAAAATTTATTTTTAGTCAAAATTAGTTCCCTGGGCTTGGCCAAGGTCTCCAAAGTGATTTTTCAATTTATGAATTTTTTAAAATTTTCTAAAAAATAAAAATAGATAAAAATCAAGTGTCAATAATGTGGCCGCAAAAAAACAGCAAAAACTTGCGCCAAACAAGTAGTGAAAGAACACCTAGAATCAACCTTTTTGGGGCCCAAATTGCAGCCAAACGAACCCCAAACAGCGCACCAATTGACCTTGAAGATATGACTAAAACTCTACACTAAACGGTGGTGAAAGGGGGCTAAATAGTCATTGTCTTTGTAGCGAACAGCAGCAAAACAGCTCGGAGTAGTAGCGAAACAGTTCCAAAACAGTAGTGAAACATCTCCAAAATCAAGCCTTGAACATTGGACAAAAAACTCAACAGTATAGCAGTGACAAACGGACTGAACAACCACCGTTTTGGACGCCGAACAACGAAGAAATTGGGGCTGATCAGCGGGAGCTTGATAAGCATCAAGATATTCTAGCAAAGAAAAATCAGAAAAAGCAAAGACATCCCCTTTTGCTCATGAGAAATACGCCTTTGCTCCTCTCTTCTCTATGTACACAGAACGGGAGGATACCTTCTTCTCCACCTTGAAGCTCGTGTGGCTACCTCCCCCTTTGTCTATTCTTTTTCTACTCTTTGTGCCGCCTCTTCTTTTGTGGCCGTGTATTGCAATCAATTGGCCTCCCCTTATTATGTGACCTAGATGCATTTATATAGTGAAAACCTAGGTCAAACTCTGATGACACAGCCTTAAGCTTTGGCCTTATTTCGATTAATGAACTTCAATGAAAAGGCATTTTCCATAATTAAAATTTAGTGGACTGAATTAAGCTCAAATTAGGCCTCCAAGGCCTTGGGATCTTTGGCACTTGCTCCCTTATGATAGCCAAATTATGCTATGTAAACTCTGGTTCTCCGCATGTCAATTTAGGCTCAAATCCTACCGCCGGTCCAAATTAATGCAAATGCAATGCATGAATAAGAAAATTAAATATGCCACGCATGAGAAATAATTATTTTTGTGAGGACTAAAGTTTTTTTTTTTTGGTAAGGGTGAGGACTAAAGTTAATCCTCATTTTTGTGCAATATAAATGATTTAAAGAAAAATTAAATTTAGGTGTTAATAATGAGACTGGAAGAAGATGCCTTTAGTACTTCCTAGTTGTTTCTTTCGCATAAGAAATGATGTAGCTAACTGGCTATATATATGAAATCAGGCATAAGTAGTTCAAAACCCATAAAAGGCCATACCTTAAGCATGTGCCTATTATATGAATGCACTTGTATGATGGCCTGTTTTCATATAGCCTTCCCCATATGCCACATTATATGTAATCTCGCATTAAAGTAGAGTGTGTAATTAGTACGCTAGCGAGTTTCAAACGCTACAACCATATGGTGAATTACATTGCGAAAGTGATCAAGCATATGATCACTAATTGGGGGCTGAGCACACTTCGAGACCGGGGCCATTAACTCAGTCGCTTCTTGTCTCGGGGAATCAAGTGGCTACAAGGTATGTTCTTTTAACCCTTCTACTCGATTAAATATTGTCAGAAATTCAGGTCAAATAGCGCCTCAATTAGCTGTGAGAACACTTCAGGGACTGAAAGTTGTTGATGGCCAGAATTTAAAAAAAAAAAAAAAGCAATGATTTAATTGGCCTTCCCGGCATTGCCAATCAAACTAGTTAAGGCCAGAATGACACGAATGCGAATAAAATTGGAGTATCGAATCAGGACAAACCGATGCCACATGATGAGAACCCGAGGTATGTAATACCGCCACCAAACTATGACAATGCGAGGCCGGTAATGCTGCCTCAAATGGGGGTAATCAGCCCGTTAAATCTAATGAATATCAGTATACCAGCCCCCTTGAATCAAGGGTATACCCCTTATCGACCACAAATGCCAATGGATAACTTGCCGAGGCCACAATCCCTGCCTAGGGAGCAGGTTAGACAAGTGATCCCTGTGCCAGACCCTCAAAGGAACCAAACGCATTGTGGAACACACTGCTTGTTGGTAAGGCAATCGATGAGCATAGAAGGGGAACCCCTACGCCAGTATATCACAGAGCTTACCCTGACTGGGTGGATACGGTTCAATATCCAAGAGGTTTTGAAATTCCTGAACTTGCTATTTTTTTTTTTTATTAGCCAGATGAACAATCAACTATTGAACACATTTGTTGATTTATAGCCCAATGCGGAGAAGTAGGGACAAAGGAGTTTTTAAGACTTGGCTTATTTTCTTTGTCTAAGTCAAAACCAACTTTTGCTGGTACACCTTACCCAAAAAAAAAAAAAACTTTTGCCTGGTACATTAATTTGCCACCTAACTTGGTGTGTAATTAGGTAGAGATGGAGAAACAATTCCATTCTTGATTTTACAAATCAATGCCTAAGGTTTGTTACTCGATTAAAAAAGGCCAAAACAAATGCCTTAATGTTGATACCTAAATTTTGGCTAAACATTTAGAATTAATTTCATAAAAAATTAGGTACTAACCGTAGTCCCTAAAAAAAAATTATTCAAATCATATTTCATATAGTTTGCATAATGATAGTTTAATTTTAGCATGCATCGCATTTGTATTTAATCAGATTAGCGGCGGAAAGACTTGAAATTAAAGCGCGGACTAGGCCGGAACTAAAAGAAGAATTTGGCCAATGCTAGGGGAAGGCTTGGCCAAAAATTACGAGGGCCATAGAGTCTATTTTGAACTTAAGTCAGCCCATTAAACTCCCATTAGGGAAAAAGGCCTTAAATTGAAGCTTAATTAATTAAGAAAAAGGCCTAATTAAGCCTAGAAAAGAACACGAGCCCACAAGCAAGGCCAAGGGTGGCCAAACCCACTCGGTGGGTTGGCCAGCCACATTAAGAATTAATTACAAAAGAAATCTTTTCCTAAGGACTAAATTACAAATATCATAAACTTCAGGGACTATTTTGCAAATAACCAAAAATATCACGAAACCATAGGAATATCTATTTACTCACGCTTAAGAATTAGAGGTTAGCAACTCATAATTTAGAAACATACATGAAGAGAGAGAGAGAGAGAGAGAGAGAGAGAGAGAGAGAGAGAGGGGCCCACTAATCTACCATGGGCTTTGATATCATTTGTTGGTAGCTTGCATGAGAAGTGTAATACCTTTACCCGAGGAGATAACTAAGAGGGAGTCCAAGTCTAAACCAATTAACATATCAGTTTCACCCATCTTTACTCAAAAGCTTTTTCATGATTTTTTGAGGTTTTCGTGAATTACATCATGTTAAAGATCTCCAAGTGTTTAATATCTAATTAAATCTTGAGGTAAGATTTGGTGATTCTTTCGTGAGATTGAGAAATTACTTCGTGAGGAATTGTGGGTCTAAACATTATATGAGCTATTTGGTATAATTAGGGGTTAGGAAATACTAATAATATTCGAATGACTCGAGTGTGATTATAATCTCTATTGTATCACTTGATTTATAGTAGAATCCTTTATTGCTCTCCCTATTCATATAGGTCACTTGATTGAATGGCGTAAATTTGGTGTCCGATTTATTTATTTTTAATTCTATCTTTTTTTTTATTGTTCCATAGCTTGCTTTCGCAACAGATTCTAATTCAAAGGAAACTCCTAACTCCTCTGTTAACAAAGCCTTAGATGTTTTTTTGTTGTTGTCATAAAAAAAAAATTCATTCACTTCCTCGAAATACAAGAGAGAAATATTCTAGTTTAACTGCAAATCAAGATAAATATCAGACAACTTCAAAATAAAACAAGTTCTAGATAACAAGAGAAATCATTATAATAAAGTTATGGACCACATGCTTAAAGAGCATATCTATCACTTTTTCATAGGAAAATCTATTGCCAATCACCAAATCCATCCTAAGTAATAAACACACACTAAGATTTACATCTATCGCTATGGCTTTACCTTTTAGCAATGCGTACCTCTGGCACTTGTGAGAGTGAAACCTTCATGAAGCTCTTCTGATATCCTTCGAAATTGAACTTGTTCACCAAAAAAACCCAAAGAAAGTGAAATCCTGAAAACGTACACACAAAAAATCTCAAATTTAAGCTAAATTGGGATATAAATCTCCTCAAAAATGAGGGGAAAAAAGCTTTCAAATCTAAACTAAATGAAAGAGAAAAGCTCTTAAACTGAAGAAAAGCAAGAAAGAAACAGAAAGTCAAAACAGTCTAAGAAAAAGGGGAGGGGAGAGAGATATATCTCGAACCCTTCGCTCAATGGAGTTTGAAGAAGGAAGTGTGTGAAAATAAGAAGAAAAAAAAGGAGAGAAGAGGAGAGACAAAAACTAGGCTTGATTGAAAAAATAAGTCCTTAGATGTTTACAAGTCAAATATTCAGGAGAAAATGCGTAGATTTCAGTGGTGATGGTGCTTGGAAAGAAAAGATTGAAGTCTGACCAACATTTTAATCATCCATCAGTCTAGAATGGAAAGCAAACTTATGATTGAGAGCCGACAGCAAAAGTCTGATATCTTCATTCGAGGAGATCGCAAAGAGAGAACCCAAGACCAAGCCATCAACATATGAGTCAATTAGAATATATTAATTGCTCAATATGGATCAAAACTTCTGGTCCGTAGCGCGATTTATCTTGTTTTATCGGGCTTGTTAGACTCTACGAGCATTCAGATGTTGTTGTAGAGATCACGCAAAATCAATCGTTGGATGAGCATGTTACGGGGCTAAGACAAGCTGTCCAGCCCAAGGCTGAGGAGCCTAAACCTTAGGCACCTCAATTCGTGGCTCGAGATTCTCACTTCTGTGATCTCCGAAAAAAACCGTAAACAAGGGATGTCTGCCCCTTTATTGAAGTTACTTTTGAAGTTGCTCACTTTAATACATGGTAAATGCATCACTTTTGGGCATTGATTCAAGAGAAAATTCTAAATAAGAGTCCGAGGCGCTCTTATTTTTTTAAAAAAATAAAAATCTAAAATAGATTTTATTTCAAATAAGAGTTTGAAGTGATCTTATTACTTCAAAGACAGGCCTGACTAAGGGTATTTTTGTCATTTACTTCTTTAACATTTTTTTTTTGCTTGTCGCAATAGAAAATGGGAAAAAAGACAAAATAAAGAAAATAAATATAAATGATGAGAAAGCCTTTAGTCAGACTCTTTTTTGAAATAATGAAGGCACTTCGTGTACTTATTTGAAACATTGTCCACTTCAAATCTTTATTTGAGAAAATAAGAGCACTTCAAGCCTTAATTTGGAATTTTTTCCTTGATTCAATTAGTTCTAAAAAAAAAAAAAAGGGAAGAACATAAAGAGATGTTCGATCTTCTTTTGGTTTTGCACGAAAATTAAAATATACAAGAATAATCAAGCGCGAGGATGGCATGTCAAGTATTATTTATCTATGAATCCACCAAAACGAAAAAGGTAGGAATGGCTTCGTCCCACACTTGCTTGGACGTACAAGGGGCGTTGTACAAAAAAGACCGATAGCACGAAATGTGAGTTCCTCTAACCTTACTCTGTCGATATGCCTTCACTTTTTGTCCCTCAAGTCTGTAAACTTCTAAACCTTTAAGCTTAGTCTACCTAATGTTCTTTCAGGTTTCTGTGCGCCTATCTAATTAGAGGGCTTGGCGGACATGTTTAGGTAATTGCAAGAATAACAACATGTTACGAGTTCACAAGGTCTTGAATGAGTGGATCTCATGGTAATTTTTAATATTATTTTTTGCTTGAAATAGGCTGTTAAGCACACGGTATATTAAGAACAATCACATAACCATTTATCCAAATTAAATTGCTAGATTTTCATAACAAAAATCCGCACTTAAAAGTAAAAGAGTACTTGAAATAAAGTGGACAAAATGAAAACGGTCGGCTTTTCCCTGACGAGGGTATGGTCCGGTCGAGCCGAGCCGTTCAATTCACTGAAAGTTTACAGCTTGCACGCGAAAGGCTTTAGTATGTGTTTGATCATCCAGCTTCGAATCGAGATATGTTAAGATAGGGTGAGATTCAATCTTAGGTTTGGTGTAGTTACAACGGGATTATAATATTTAGAATCCTCCTCATTGAGAAGGAAACTTCTCTTTCGTCAAGCTAAAGATTGTGCTCGTTCATCTCGGCGCGCAGCTCCCATAGGTGGACGACTCAAAATCCCAGCTACCCTGAAACCCTAGCGTTAATCCCACCTCTTGAAATCCACCACCACCACTCACCCTCCACGACTCCAACGAAATTCAGCGCTCCAGAAAAATCACCACAACTCGATAACAATGCCTCCAACGCCTCAATTCTATCGTCTCTCGTTGAATGTCTGCCCGTAACTCCAACAACCACGAAGGGGAAAAAAAAAAAAAGGGTCAAATTATAAGAAAATAGTGATGGATTGATTGAAGTTAACAGTAATTACGCAAAGAACGGACGGTCGGAATGGAGGTATGGATCCACGACAAATCGAAATTGAAGTGATGGGAGCAGCCTTGAAATTGCAAATTCGAAATCTGTTCAAGCTATGGCGAATTGGAATGAGTGGTGAGAGCAATCTTGCGATTTCAGGATCTATTCAATTTTTTTTTCTCTCTTTTGTGTTTTGCTTCTCTCTCGTTTTCGATTGGAACAAAATGCAAAGAAAGTGTCGTGCCTAATTTTTCGTTTCCTTTTTATCTTTTTTAATCCGATCTGAATTTATCCCATCTCCTATTCCAAATTATTACCCAGCATTTTATCTGGATGTATCCGAATTTATCCAATCCGGAGGATATCGCCAAACATGGAAACCGGGTCGGATAACTTGTTACCCTGTCTGGTCTCCAATTTGGACCGCCCAAGGTAGCCTCGCCGTACTTCCGTCTTTGGCCAATTTCTGCTCCGGCCAAGCTTTTGCAGTAAAAAGACCGCAACACAGCTTACGAAGTCGAGAGTCAGCGAGAAACCCTAATTCCTCCTTCTTCCTCTCCACACTGCTGAGCTTGAGTTAGAACCGAAATGCCGTTCATATCGCAGATACAGAGGCAGACCGATTACGGGCTCTTCCCATCCACCACTCCCATCGTCATCGACAATGGAGCTTCCTATTTCCGCATTGGGTATCACAGAAAAAGACTGCAAATTTATTACGAAGTAAGCGTTGACCGTAAATTTTCTCCTCCTTAATTTGTCGTGCCTTGGTCTGTTTCAGGTGGGCAGGAGAGAATGAGCCTCGCGTTATCTTCCGCAACATTGTCCAGAGGCCCCGACACAAGTCTACTGGTACATTTTTTGGTGTTTTCCTCAATAGGGTGCGACAAATGTTCTTCCTTTTTGTTGTGTTTAATTCTTGAAACAGTTGCTTCTGTAATTCAATTTCGCTTTGTGTGATATCTCTTTTCACATTTTTTTTTCACTTTGTGTGATATCTCTTTTCTTTTCACATTGTAAGCTGTTGAAAGTTCATCTTGAAGCTAAAATGCAGTCGATATGTAGACTTGCAAACGCGCGTTGTAGTTGTGACTTGACTTTTTGGAATCTTGCTGGGTGGAGTTCAGTCTTCTTGCTTCTTAAATTTCGAATTTTTGGGGCCTTTCTTACAATGAGCAAGTGTTGGGCTCTCTCGGCGTGACTATAGTGTTTCTCATACCATGTCATGTGTCTTTGGACTTAGGTGAGACTGTTACTGTCGTTGGCGACCATGATCCTGCTTTGTTGAAGTACTTTGATTGCACTCGCTCTGGGCCGCGCTCTCCTTTTGATAGCAACGTTGTTTATCAGTTTGAAGTAATGGAATATGTAAGTGTCATGGAGACTTTCTTTCTCTAACAATCCACTCAAATGTCCGTGGTCTGAAGTTTTCCTTCTGCATAGAATGTCCCCTTTCATGTTAGCTATTGCTTACCTAAATATGTTTTATCCTATTTATATGACTAGTATTCTTTGTAAAGAAAATATCAGTATCTTGGATTGTGAAATTGCTTCATACGTACGATAGCTACAATTCTTGTTCCACAAGCTTTAGCGCTAGTCTCTCTTACATTTTTTGCTTGCTGTTGCCACCATGAAATGTCCATCACTTCTTTTATTTATCCTAAACGACATTAGGAAACTGTTGGCCATTTAACTTGCTTACACTAATATGCTTATACCATCACCTTGTCAGATTCATTTGTCATACATAATGAATGCCGGACATAAAGGCTTGTGAGTTTCTTCTAGAGCATGTAGTGGCCATTGCAATTCATCTATTCATGTCATCAGATGACTATCATCTGTTAATTTATCCGCTCACGTATAAGTATGATTTATTTTAGCTATTGCCTATGATAGTATTGGTATCTCTATCAAGCTCAGATCAAGATATGATTGTTAGTTATTTTTATTTCAATAATCATTCGGAAACTTCGTTTCCTGTCAGAGTAAATCATTCTACATACGTCATGGCCGTTGTAAATTGTTCTGTGTAACATAAGGCTTATGTGCTCATCTTCAAAAGCATTCTTAGCATAGTAATACTGAAACTTAGTTTTTGTATTTGTAGATTCTTGATTTTGGCTTTGACCGCTTGGGAGCAAATGGTTCGGAGGTATGCAATATCTCAATTCTTCTGTATAATTCAATGTGTCCATATCTGTTTGTAAATTTGGTTAGTCAACTCATTGGCTTTAATAGCCTAAAAAGGAAAAATCATTGCATTTTATGTTTGGAAACTTTCAAAAGAGAAATAGATACCTGGTAGACAGAGTTTCAGCTCTGGTGGGCATCCACCTGAGGATGAGAACAACTTAATATCACACCGCTTATTGATAGAATTGTAGCTCAGTATTTTCATTTTTGAGATATCAAATTGGTCAATAGTAGCTTCCCGTAAGAGATGTCATTGTGTAATTTCGTTTTCAAATTGCTGATTAAGTAGAATGTGGGTGAACTTTTACTCATGCTTTTGTGTAGATATTTATTCCAAATCATATGCTTATTTGAAGTTTTGCAGATTGATCATCCTGTCCTGATCACAGAATGTGTGTGCAATCCTGTCTATTCTCGCAGTAAAATGGCAGAACTTCTTTTTGAGACTTATGGAGTTCCATCAGTAGGTACTAGCCGTGCCTCCAGGTTCCTTCTGTAACTAATATACAATATGATTTGGGGTTGTCACTTTTCCAAAATGTGGTCTTTTCTTTGCCATGTAACTTTTGGCTGTAAGTATGTTTACCATAGGATTGGCCCCATTATATTGTGCTCATATTGAGATTTTCTCATATGTCTCTGATTGTGTTAAGATGACATGAGCTTAGATAGGACATATATTTTATGGTGTTTGTTAACTGTTATAGATATGATTAGGGTGGACAATGGCAGGAATAGACCTGATAAAGAAATACCAGCCGTGAATAGAAACATTTGAACAAAAAACACAAATGAAGTTGTGAGAGAGAGAGGGAGGGAGGGAGAGAGAGAGGCATAAACTTAGCCCAGTGACTAATGTGGTGGTGGTCGCTGTGGTTCAAGTTTGGTGCCTCTCTGTCTGGTGTTCAAGGGGACTACTACCCTGCCTGGTGGTTTGGTGATTCCCACGAGTTGTTGCTGGTGATGGTCGCCAAAGGGTTCTTTTTCCCTTTTTATTTGTGCAGATCTTTTCCTCTATTTATTGGGATACGGCCTTATAACTGCTCATAAAATAAACAAGAAACAGCATGAGTTAAAGGAAATTCCTATTCTATCCTATGCAGTTGAAAATTGGCAAAACCAAACGCAACCTCTAGGTTCGTCTGCATCGGTGCGTTTCTTTCTTCACTAATAACTGTCTCTGAGTTTGTCTGTTTTTATTTTCAAAGCATTTGGTGTGGATGCTGCATTCAGCTATAAATACAATCAGCAGCTTGGTATCTGTGCTAAGGATGGTCTTGCAATCTCCCCAGGGTTTACAACTACTCATGTCATTCCAGTAAGTTTTTTTAACCACCATGCTCACATACAATATCTCCATGAGGACGATTGGTTGTTGTGATATGGCCAGAAGTGGGGATTTTTTTGCTTTTTGTACAGTACACAAAATTACAACTGTCAAATAAACTAAATGACGAGAAATTTATCTTCGTTTCCATCCATTGAATAACTGAGTTTATTTAATTTTCCTGCAGTTCGTGGATGGAGAACCAGTTTATAAAGGTTCCTGCAGAACGAATATTGGTGGTTACCACGTTACAGATTATTTCAAGCAACTCCTTTCTCTCAAGTATCCTCATCACATGTAATGACAAACCAGCACAATACTGCTTTTATCATTCTGTCCCCTCCCCTTCTCTCTCTTCTCTCCCCCCCTTCTCTAGGTAAACTCTTATTTTATTCACGTGATATATAGGACAAGGTTTACTTGGGAAAAGGTTGAAGACCTGAAAATGGAGCACTGTTATGTTGCGCCAGACTATGCTTTGGAAGCTCAACTGTTTCAGGTAGTCGATTTGGCTTTATATTCCATGCGTCCAACTTATCTCTGAATGTAGTTATTCCGCCAGAAAGGGACAAAAGAAGCTGAAGACAAGACCAGGTGTTGGCAACTTCCTTGGGTCGCACCAGTAGTTGAAGAAGGACCTTCGGAAGAAGAGTTGGCTAGAAGGGCAGCTATTAAGGAGAGACAAGGCCAACGATTGCGTGAAATGGCTGAAGCAAAGAGATCTTCTAGGATAAAGAACTGGAAAATGAATTGAGAGGGTTGCTTTTCTCTTAAAGCAGCTGGAACAGGTGGGAGAGGAAGACATTCCATCTTTCTTGGCAGCTACTGGTTATGCATCAAAGCAGGAAATAGAATCTGCCCATGCTAAAGCAACACAATCTCTTCGAAAGGCAAAAGGGGAGCCAAAGGCTGAACAAGTTGAATCTGACGAGAAAATAGATCCTTCTGCCGATGAAAGTTCTCTCTTCTCAATGTACCTGACAACATGCTTTCTGCTGAGCAGGTATGCTTTTCGGTAAATGTATGTAACTGAATGTTTCCATCGAGTCCTTGCTACCTCCCAGATATTAGTTATCCATGTACAATATATGAAGTGTTATTCTATAGTAGTATTGCTGTTGCTCAATGTTTCTCTTGAATCTTGTAGAATGCTGTTGTAATCCTTGAAAGGTACTGAGTTGTCTTAATAGAATTGCAGCAATGAGCTGTAAACCCTTTTTTGCTATCACTGCCAATGTTGACTATATTAACTTTTGGCTATTTCTCTTGTCAGCTGAAGGAAAAAGAGGCGGCTGAATTTTCTTAAAACCACTACTGAGGGTCGGCAGCGAGCCAAACGAAGCGCATGGAAGAGGAACTAGAACGGGAAAGAAAAAATCGTGAAGATGAAGAAAGACGCTTGTATGTGCCATCATAAGGTTTTATTTATTCTTTTATGACAGAAGCATGAAGGGTCAGTTTGCCATTCAGAAAAAATTTTAACCTTTGTAGTGTGCTTCATTGTATTAAAGAAATAAGACAGCTAATTGAGGACAAATGACTATTTTAGTTGGTCTACTAAAAGAAGTAGCTATTATTATTTGTTTGAAGATTTGAATGACCCTATAAAAAAGTAGAGACAAAACATAGAAAATGCATTATCATTCTCTCTACCCCTCTCTTAACCTCTGCCAACCCAGCTCACGTTAGCCGACCCCTAGCTGCTGACAAGGCCACTATTGAGCATGCTGTGGCTCATTGTGGGTTGCTGATCGCCATCTCACCATGTGTCAGAGCGAGATGAAGGAGGAGAGTGAGAAAGGGCATAACGGAATACTCTGTTCCGTGTGGGCCATAGTACTATTGCATACAATTTCCGCTATGACATTTCAAAGATATAGCATGTACTAGCTACGATTGCGATGATAAAACATGTACTAGACGTGAAATAGTCATTATCACAACCAAAAGTTGAATTCTGAACATTGTTTGTGCTAGGTGATTAAATATCTTCTTAGGTATGGAGAAAAAATCTGAGTTTTCTCTCTGCAGTGGGATTGTATTATAGGAAACTACATGAAATAGCTGTACAACAGGTGGTGAAGACAATCAGCTACATGTGCCTTATGAGTGCATTTGCATTTCTGTTCTCCCTACAATTTGGATGTATATTGAAAGAGGGTAGAGAAGATATTTTTCTTTCTATTGCCATCAATAAAGTTGCTTATCTTTAACAACAGAAATAGTTCCCTTTATTGTTGCTTGCCTTAATTTTTCTTATTCCGAAATTATGTTTTGAATTTTTTGAAGTGACAGGCATGCTTTTTCTCTTGTTGAGTTCGATTTTTTTCTTTTTATGGTTGTTGTACCTTAGTGTTGAGTTCTCCATTCGGATTTTGACAGAGCAAATCCAGTGCTTTATCTAGAACAGTTACACGTCAAATATAAGGAGCTATGTGAGAAAGTAGAGCAGCGTAAACGTCTTAAGACAAATGGTGGCAATACGAATGGGAATAATCTGTCTGGAGGTGTTGGTCGTGGTGAGAGATTGAATGCAGCCCAGAGGGAAAGGATGCGCCTTCTTACAACTGCCGCATTTGATCGGGGAAAAGGTGAGGATACCTTGGTGCCAGAGATGAGGATTGGCAACTTTATAAACTGATGAGCAAAAGATAATGACGACGATGATGATGAACACGATCAGAAGAAGTTGAGCTAACCCGAATCTCATCTAGGCTTCAGGTCAGTTTTGCCATCTATTTGCGTATGCTTCTGTCATCTGTGCAAATTTCTGTCACTTTATATTGTGTTTCAGCTAGGTCTTTTTTAATTTGGAATAATATGATAAAAATGTCTTGTCTCTGATTGTTCCTTGGAATCAATGTGGCAGGAGATCGACCCAACTTTTATTCCCAAGGTGGAATTAGGAACTTCCCAACAAGTTGTCGAGGTCCCCAAATTTCGTCCTCTGACGAAGGAAGATTTCAGGTCCTTCTTGGAGTTGAGAGATTCAGGTGTCCTGAAATCCTGTTTAATCCGAACTTAGTTGGCATTGACCAGGCTGGAATGGATGAGATGGCCGGGGTTTCAATTAGGAGGCTGTCGTGTGACTCTAAAGATGTTGAAGACAGATTAACCCGGTCTATCCTCATCACTGGCGGGAGTTGTCTTTTCCCAGGTATAAGCGAGCGTTTGGAAGCCGGAATCCGTATGATACGCCCTTGTCGGTCCCCAATAAGGGTACTTAGAGCATCCGATCCGGTTCTTGATGCATGGCATGGAGCTTCCGTGTATGCTTCCGCCTGCAATTTCCATCCCAAACATTCACACGGACGGATTATTATGAGAAGGGTGAAGATTGGCTCCGACGATACCAGGTGAGGTTCTCGCTATAGATCTTTTATTTTTCCCCCTTGCAGCGCACTGTATTTTCTGTAAATTTGTGTGTGAGATGATCATTCTGAGATTTTCTGCCGAGCGGCTCTTCATTTATATTTGTATCATATATGTTTGTTCACATTTAGAAACTTTCTTATATGATCTTATGAGGAAGCTATTCTGTCTGTCAGGCAAAATTTATAAATGATTTGAATCGTGGGGTCATGAATAGTGGAGATTATTAGCATGGGCAATATTAGCAGCTGAGACTTGGATGGTTAAACTAATCAGTATGTGACCATTCCAAGTGTGGAATTTCTATAGACCAAGCGTGAATTGCTTGGGAGCTTAAACTAATCAGTATGTGGGTAAACTATCTCCAACACCAATTGACCAAAAGGAATCAGAAACCGAAAAATTGGCAAAAAAAACCGAGCGAGTTGCTTTTCATAGGAGCTGCTTGAAAGCATGCGTCATAGCATCAAAAATGAATGAACCAAAAATAAGGCGACGCTTGGAAACTCAGGATGGCCGGCTGAAGGAAGAGGCATTTCTGTAAACGATTCCGCCCTGGGATATCCACTGCCCATATTCTTCAATCTCAGAATCCTTATGGTAGTAAGATTTCAGCTATTTCCTGTCCAAGTTCACCATATCCTTGTTCAAGGATAGCTGCCTAATCCTGGCCCTCAGGGTTTTGCACGTGCCAACATTTTGTACGTCTCAGGCCTCTCGATCCTTTCCAAGCCTTTGTGCCCCGAGGTTCCTGAGCATGTCAAAGAGAGCTGAAAATCAAAGAAGCAACACACGAGTCATCCTCATTTTGTGCTTGTCGAATTTCTCGTCCATGAGCATATTGTCAATAAGAGATAACCTCGCCAACCAAACAAACAAAAACACATAAAACCAAATAAACAAAGAGCACATACAATCTCTCTCTTGGTTCAAAATAAATTCCTCCACGTTCTGTGCTTCTTTGATTGTCATCTGACTCAAGCTTACGCGTTGCACCCATTGCCTCACCCGGCGGGCAACATTGAACACTCTCGAGGGACAACGGCGTCTGAGGGAAAGGATCTGAGCATGGCCCTCGAGAGTACAAAATGTGAGCACGTGCCCAAAAACCACTGAGAGGCCCAGGATTAGCTAGCATACTTGAAAACATAGGATATGGGTCGAAACATTGGACAGGAAATAGTGAAATCTTACTACCATTAAGGATTCTCGAGATTGAATGACTCATGGGAGGAGAGTATCGACAGGCCGGAATCGTTTACCAGAAATGCTCTTCCTTCAGCCGGCCATTCCTGAGTTTCAAAGCGATCGCCTTATTTTGGTTCATTCATTTTGCTTTGGATGTGCTATGACGGCAGGCTTCATAGGCTGCTAGCGTCCTAGTATGAAAAAGACAAAACTCCCTATCTTTTGCCCCCCCTTTCAGGTGCTTTTTTTTATGCACACCATAGTTTTCGGCTTTCTGATTCTCTTGATTGCGTCAATTGCGTGTTGGTAAGATAGTTTACCTCAAATATATGATTAGTTTTAAGACTGTCTCCAAGCCAATTCACAGCATTGGGTCTATAGAAATTCCCACACTTGGACATGATGCTCTTTTTCACCTATTGGCAAAATTAGTTAACCATCACAAGTTCTCAACTTGCTTAATATTGCCCATGCTAATAATCTCCACTATTCAATGACCCCCCACGATTCAAATCATTATAAATTTTGCCTGACAGACAGAATAGCTTCCTCATAAGATCATATAAAGAAAGTTCTAAATGTGAACAAACATATATGATACAAATATAAATGAAGAGCCGCTCGCAAGAAAAATCTCAGAGATATGATCAATCTCACACAAAAAATTTACAGAAAATACAGTGCGCTGCAAGGGTGATAAAATAAAAGATCTATAGCGAGTACCTCACCTGGTATCGTCGAGCAATCTTCACCCTTCTCATAATAATCCGTCCGTGTGAATGTTTGGGAGGAAATTGCAAGGCGGAAGCATACACGGAAGTCCATGCCATGCACAAGAACCGGATCGGATGCTCTAAGTACCCTTATTGGGGACGACAAGGGAGTATCATACGGATTCCGGCTTCCAAACGCTTGATGTTGGCTTATACCTGGAAAAGACAACTCCCGCCAGTGATGAGGATAGACCGGGTTAATCTGGTCTTCAACATCTTTAGAGTCACACGACAGCCTCCTAATTGAAACCCCGGCCATCTAATCCATTCCAGCCCTGGTCAATGCCAACTAAGTTCGGATTTACATTAAACAGGATTTCAGGACACCTGAATCTCTCAACTACAAGAGAGGACTTGGTGAAAATCTTCCTTCGTCAGAGGACGAGAATTTGGGGACCTCGACAACTTGTGGTGTTTGGAAGTTCCTAATTCCACCTTGGGAATAAAAGTTGGGTCGATCTCTGCACATTGATTCCAAGGAACAATCAGAGACAAGAACAGTTTTATCATATTATCCCAAATTAAAAAGACTAGCTGAAACACAATATAAAGTGACGGAAATTTGCACAGATGACAGAAGCATACGCAAAATCAGTGGCAACTGACCTGAAGCCTAGATGAGATTAGGGTTAGCTCAACTTCTTCTGCGATCGTGTTCATCATCATCGTCGTCATTATCTTTGCTCATCAGTTTATAAAGTTGCCAATCCTCATCTCTGGCACCAAAGGTATCCTCACCTTTCCAGGCCGATCAAATGCGGCAGTTGTAAGAAGGCGCATCCTTTCCCTCTGGGCTGCATTCAATCTCTCACCACGACCAACACCTCCAGACAGATTATTCACATTCGTATTGCCACCATTTTGTCTTAAGTGTGACGTTTACGCCTGCTCTACTTTATCACATAGCTCCTTATATTTGACGTGTAACTGTTCTAGATAAAGCACTGGTTTGCTCTGTCAAAAATCCGAATGTGAGAAACTCACACTACGGTTTACAACAACCATAAAAAAGAAAAAAATCGAACTCAACAAGAGAAAAAGCATGCCTGTCACTTCAAAAAATTCAAAACATAATTTCGGAATAAGAAAAATTAAGGCAAGCAGCTAGCAACAATAAAGGGAACTATTTCTTTGTAAAGATAAGCAACTTTATTGAATGCCAATAGAAGAAAGAAAAAATATCTTCTCTACCCTCTTCAATCGACATCCAAATTGTAGGGAGAACAGAACAGCAATGCAAAAATGCACTCATAAGGCACAGTAGCTGGATTTCTTCACCCCTGTTGTACAGCCTATTTCATGTAGTGCCATAATTACAATCCCACTGCACAGAGAGGAAACTCAGATTTTTGCTCCATACCTAAGAAGATATTTAATCACCTCACTAGCACAAACAATTGTTCAGGTAATTCAACTTTGGTTGTGGTAATGACTAGTTCAAGTCTAGTACATGTTTATCATCGCAATCGTAGCTAGTACCATTGCTATATCTTGAAAGTGCATAGCCGAAATTAGTATGCAATAGTACTATCGGCCTACACGCGAACAAGAGTATTCCATTTAGCTCTTTCTCACTCTCCTCCCTTCATCTCGTACTTACACATGGTCAGTGAATGCGATCAGGCAACCACAATGAGCCACAGCATGCTCAATAGTGGCCTTGTCAGCAGCTAGGGTGGCTAACGTGGATGCTGGGGTTGGCAGAGGTTATTAAGAGAGGGGTAGAGAGAATGAATGATAAGCATTTATTTTCTATGTTTTGTCCTACGTTTGTTCTAGGTCATTCAAATCTTAAAACAAATAATAATAGCTACTTCTTGTAGTTAGACCAACTATAAAGAGTATTTGTCTCAATTAGCTGTCTTATTCTTAATACAATGAAGCACACTACAAAGGTTAAATTTTTTTGACTTGGCTAACTGACCCTTCATGCTTCTGTCAAAAAGAATTAAATAAAACTCTTATGATGGAAACCATCCAAAGCGTTCTTTCTTCATCATTCACACGCATTTATCCCTCTGTCCCGTTCTAAGTTCACTCTTCCATGCGAGACATGTTTGCTCGCTGCCGACCCTCAGTAGTGGTTTTAAGAAATTGCAAGCCGCTACACTTTTCCTGCAGCTGAAAAGAGGAAAATAGCCAAAAGTTAATTATAGATCAACATGGAAACAGTGATAGCAAAAAGTGGTTTACAGCTCATGCTGACCAAATACCTATTAAGACCAACCATTTTCAGTAACCTTCAAAGGATACAACAGCATTCTACCAATGATCAATAGGAAACATTCTACAGCACACACCCATGCCCCACCCCCACACTTTACAGTCTAACCCCACCACGAGCCCCACCACCACCCACGATACATTCATTTTCCCCACACCCACAGTTCCGACCCACCACCCCACCCTCACGACAGCCACCTACATCTACACTACATCCACACTACGACCGTATTTGCCCCACCGCAGCACTCCGCCCTCCCGGTAGCAAGGATCGATGCGGGAAACATTCAGTTACATACATTTACCCGAAACAGCATACCTGCCCTCAGCAGAAACGACATTCTGTCCGTGTTACACTCTGCGACGTACGTATTTTGTAACCTGTCACATTCTCCATGACCATGCCACTATGGTGTACCCACTTTCGCCTTCCACCACCCATGATCCCCTCTGTCTTCATTTTGTTCTCTTCGTGACTGTCTGACACGTGTCTATTCCCACATCCATCTACCACATTTAACTGCCCTGTTATTGAGTGCTCGCACACCCTCCCCACTTGTGTCCCCACTCCTAGATCACATCCCTCGACACCGAACACCTGCCACCGCTCCCCATTTGTGTTGCTTTACTTCTTAGAATTGGGCAGATTCTATTTCTCGCCACTCCCTCCTGATGCATAACCAGTGCTGCCAAGACATCACGGAATGTCTTTCCTTCTGCACCTGCTTCCTCAACACACTTGTCTTTATAGTAGTATTCTCATAAAAAAAAAAGGAACCCTCTCAATTCATTTTTCCAGTCATTTATCCTAGAGGAAGATCTAGAAGGAAAGAAGAAAAGATCTCTTTGTTGCCTCTTTCAGCCATTTCATTTTCACGCAAACCGTTGGCTTCGTTTCTTTGTTCGTTTCGTCTATCATTTAATAGCGCATGACCGTTTTGTCCCCACCCCTTCTCTAAGCACCCAACTCTTCTTTCGAAGGTCCTTCTTCACTACTGTGGTGATACACCAAAGGACAAAAAGGAAAAAAGTTTCCAACACCTGAGCTGTGGTGGTATTGTCCTTCATGCTTCTTTTTCCCTCTCTTTCTGGCGTAATGAAATAACTACATTCAGAGATAAGTTTGGAACGCCATATGGAAAAATATTTAAAAGCCAAATCGACCTCTAACACTGAAAAAACAGTTTGTGAGCTAATCGCAAAGAATAGGTCTGTGGGCAACATAAATAGTGTGCTCCAATGGTCAGGTCTTCAACCTTTCCCCAAGTGTGTAAAGCTGTTTGTCCTATATATCACCCGTGAACATAAGAATAGCACGATTTACCCATAAGAGAAGGGGGGTGACGAGATATGAGGAGAGAAAAAAGAGGAGATGAAGGGGAGTCTCGGGACAGCAGGAATGATTTATATTATTAAAAGCAGTAGTTAAGTTAGTATTGGTGCCTTGGTTTTTTTTTTTGTAATTACATGCGTGACTGAGGAATACTTGAGGAGAGAAGGAGTTAGATTTACGGTTTGATTTGAAGAGACAAATAAGAGTGGTAAAACGTATTGAAAAAGGGTTCGGACCGCGGTTTTAACCACCAATATTCGTTCTGCAGGAACCTTTATAAACTGGTTCTCCATCCACGAAACTGCAGTTTTAAATAAAGTATTTTAAAGAAGAAATTAAATAAACTCAGTTTTGAGCTTATTTCGTAATGGGACTGGGATAAAGACCAGAAAGATATAAATTTCGTCATTTAGATTTATTTTGGACGAAGTTAGTATGTTTTTGTAACATTTTTGTTGTTACTCCGCTACAAAACCCACAAAAAAGTAAAAAAAATCCCCTGCCCCCCCCCCCCACCAAAACCCTTATGGCCCATATCACAACAACCAATTAGCTGTTCCTCACGGAGATATTGTTATAGTCTGTGAGCCAATGAGGTTGGTTTTTTTTAAAAATAATAAAATTACTAGGAAGCATAGACATTATTGGAGTACGTTTGTCAAACCCTACCACTTGGGGGAGATGTGCTCTAAAAAACGAAGACCACCTCTTAGCACAGGTCGATACCACGAATAATCGTATATTACAACGCATAAAGAGCTTTGCTAATTGTAGTAATTTATAGCGGAATGTTGGCCTAGCATCCACACCAAAATTGCTTAGTGTGTGATGTGAAAGAATAAAAACAGACAAACCCATCACTCAGAGAGAGAGACAGTATTAGTGACAGACCAAGTGCAAGGTGAGAGAAAAGAAAACCATCGACCCGACCGACGATGCAGAGACGAACCCTAGGAGGTTTTTGCGTGTTTGGTTTTGCCAAAATTTTCAAAAACTTCTGCACCAATTAGGTAGGATTTAGAATAGAATAGGAAATTTCCTTTAACTCCTAGTGCTGAGTTCTTTGTTTATTTTATGCAGCAGATTAGTTTAAAGGCCCGTAATTTCTTACCGTGTATATTTTTTGCACTCGATCCCAATAAATAGGAGGAATAAAAGATACCTGCACAACTAAAAAAGGGAAAAAAAATAAACGAAAAAAAAAAGAACCCTTTTATTTAGATTTTTGGCGCCACACTCAATCACGAGCAAACAACTTCGGTTAGGGACTCCGGGAAAAAGTCACCAAACCACCATCGCAGGGTATTAGTTAGTAAGTAAAGTATATAGGTAGAGTAGCTACAGGGGGAAGTGAGTCCCTGCTTTTGACACACTACAAGACCGACGATTCGATGGCCACCAAACTTGGAACCACAGCGACCCCCCACTCACAAAACATCCGCCACACATTATTAGGCAACCACCACCACACACTAAGTCACCTGGCTGTGGGTCTTAAAAACGGATTTTAACACCATAGAAAACTTACCCCCGACCACAGTTACGATTAATCCACACCACCACATTTCCACGTTCACTGGGCGCCTATGGGGCCTAAGTTTATGCCTTCTCTCTCCCCCTCCTCTTCTACTCCCTCTCGCATCTCACAACTTTCATCTTGTGTTTTTTTTTTTTTATGTTTCTCAAAATGTTTTCATTTCCACGGGCTGTATCCTTGCGCCTCCTACACCCGACTGAACTCCGGAAAGAGTTGCATACCCTCCAACACAAACCCACGTCCCCCAAACTACCAAAACTGTACCCCAGCCAAATTAGAGACAAAACTTCACCCCACCAACACAAAAACCCGTCCCCGATTTGGACAACATAACGTAAGTAAAATTGTGCAATTTCACCCACCACATAAAACAACAGCACATCCCCCCATAACATAAGACCAACAATCACACAAATGAAACACAAAAAATCAAGACTGCCCTCCCCTGCCAACGACCAAAAAGGAAACAACAATCCAACAAAACTGAAACCAGAAAAAACACCAAACAACCCTAACACCCAAAAGGCAATTCTAACCAAACCCCAACCAACACACAACACACAGACAACTTCCCACCAAATTGTACCCAAAAACCAAACAAAACGGGGGAAGGAAAAGGCTAGCGCTCCTGCAATAACGTAACTACTCACCACCAACCACAACACCCCCCCCCCACCGGTAGTTCTCAGAGTGCCCCCACCATCACCAAAATAAAAAACCGAACCCCGTTTTTGGCACAAACAAACACTTACAAAAAAATACCTTCTTTGTAGAGAAACCACAACCACGCCAAACAAACAAACCAAAACACCCACCCCAAAAAATGAAAAATCACCAAAGGACACTCCAAACCTAACCACACCTTAACCCCACCGAAACAATACACTCTGAAAACTCTTGCGCCCCCCCACCCCCCCCACACAACAACATAACACCCACCACTCCCCCACCAGCAACTACTTACCTCGACGAACCAGACGAAGCTGACCGCCAAAACCTCCCTTCAGGTGGTTCGAGTCTCATCTCTGCTCACTCGCTACAGTATAATCTGGCACTATTCTTTTCCATTTTCTTGACTCGTAATTGGGTGTTTCTTTTCTTCCCTCATCCCTTTTCTCTGTACTAGTAATTTGGTGTTCGTCTTTTTTTCTCTTTCTTCCCCCCACCGCTACATGACCTCTTTGGTCGTGTTGGCCTATTGGATCTTGTGTTTTTTCAGTGTACTCCCTATTCTCCGTAAGGCTCGTTTGACATTTGACATTGGAGTAGCCGCTTTTGGAAAAGGTTATGCTTCATGATTCGGTCCGATTCGTGTTGTTTGCTGACTTTATCAAGAGTGGGTGACCAGAGCACTTTTGTTTTCGTTTTCATCTCGTCTGGATGATGACAATTGACACACGGTGGAAGCAAGCATGGTCGCAAGGACAGATGCTACTGGCCCTCTTCTTGCTCCTGCTCCCTGTTGCCAGGATGTGTTTAGCACAACATATTTAAAACCTGTGGATGGTGGGCTCCCATTTTTTAAAGTACATGTTCAACAAAGCCCTCCAACTACCGCCGTGAACCCTCCATCCGCTTTGGTAACTGGCCAAAATAGAATGTTAGTAGACTTACTTTGAGGTAATATATAGGATTGCTAGCTTCATGGGGAATGCTACTATGGGCTTAAGGAGTAGTCCGTGGGGATGTTTTTTTTTTTTTGTGTTGTCTGGTGATAAGAAACTAGCAGGAAACCCTGGATATTCTTGTGTCGCCGTAACTGTGGGTTATGTAGCAATCGTGTGCGCCATTTACAGGCTTATTGAGAGGTTTGTTCAATGGTTGCACTAGAGAAAACATCTTTGAGAGCATAGTTAATTATTCAATAATCGTTGTATAATTGGTGGTGTTCAGAAGACTTCAGATTACTGATGTGAAGCAATGTTTGATGGAGAAGGTTGGGGGAATAGATGTGTTGGTCGAAGTGACGGGTTGAGAGATCGCTTCATATTGATGTTCGAACGTCC
>JAGVVM010011092.1:0-10045 GCA_019149425.1 Psidium friedrichsthalianum
GGATTTTTTTTATCTATTTAAATCATTATTGTAAGTTATATAAGTAAAACATGATACAGTTTATTCACAAACAAGAAATATCATATAAGTTTTTTTTTTGTCGAAATAGCGTTTCATTCACTTCCTTAGGATACAAAAAAGAAATATCGCAAATCAACTGCAAGCCAAAACAAATCTCAAACAACTTCAAAAAAACAACAAGCTCCAAATAACAAAAGAAATCATCAGAACAAGGCTATAGGTCAAACACTCACAGAACAAATCTATGACTTCTTCACCCCAAAATCTGCAGTCGATTACTGAACTTGCCTTCAATAGTGAGTACATATTGAGATCTTTATCTGATGTTGCGGCTTTATCTTTCGGCAGTGCGCGCCTAACTTTCATGTCCCCAACATCATCATCAAGTAGAGAAAAAAGGTTAAACAAGCACAGATTTAATATGTGTGCAAGTGAAACCTCTGCAAAGCTTTTCTGACCTCTTTCGAATTGGACTTGTTTACCAGGAAACCTGAGGAGAGCGATATCTCGAAAACATACACATAGAAAACTCCAAATCTAAACTAGATCGGGATAGAAAGCTCCAAAAAAATGAGAGAGAAAAGCTTCTAGATCTATCGGGATAGAAAGCTTAAAAAAGAGAGAAAACTCCCAAAGGGGAGGGAAAGCAAGAAAAAGGAAACAAATCAAAACAGCTTAAGAAAATGGGAAGGGCAGAGAGAGATTTAACTCAAACCCTCCCCTCCATGGAGGTTGAAGAAGAAAATGTGTCAGAGAGAGAAAGAAACTAGGGCTAACTCCTTTTTTAATTACGTAATTAAGCACCTCCCATCACTGACACTCCAAATTCTGTCAGCAGCATCATTTTCCACAACCAGAGAAAATTATCTCTGAACTAGGTTGATCAATAGCAAAAAATAGACCCGTGAACTAAACGAGGTTTAAGTACCAAAGTCTACAAGTGAAGCTTAAAAGCTCAATATTGAATCAATTTGAGGCAATTTTACTGAATTGCATAAAATGCAAAGTTGTTGGAATTGCAGCATAACTTTGAGACTTCTTGTGGCGCGTCACCCTACTTGACCTAAAGATAGCGATCTTGCTCAAGTGCGATTTGATTAGGGATGACAAAGATGGGATGCTTCTTCAACATAGTCATCTTTGTAGCCGTGAATAGGGGAACCTATCATGAGCATTACATACTGGGTTAGTTTCGACAGCCTCTATACGGTACCCAACTTTGTATGAAGTCCTAACTCGATAAGTGAAGATAATCCTCTTGTTTACACAAAAAGAAATAAAAATAAAAATGACCATTATGATTATCGTGTCAAGTGCGATTTGATTATTGATGAGTTGCCGCCAATGGCGAAATACTTGTCGATAGCCATTATGATTATCGATGACCACAAACAACTGTCCACATATATACCAAGGTGAGTGGTCAACTATCATCAACAAATGTTGGACGAGGAATGACAAAGGCAAAGTGAGGATGTTGATCGAAGATGAAGATTTATTAAAACGTGACAAAGACATCTCCCACTTGTTCACATAGAGCTTGAGGTCTGATTTGTGCACCACGATTCAGACTCCTGCCTGCTGAACGAAAACGACTCTTGAAGGCAAAGCACGATAGCAGATGGGAAAACCATTGAAACTGGGGACTAAAGCAGATGGCATTCCTTTGTTGGCCCGACCACGCTGGTTGATGGGAAGGATGAATAACGATTGGAAAGATTCCGACGTGAAGAAACCGGGCGACAGCGATGTGAACAGGAGTGATACTCATCGGACCGCCTGAGGCCGAGCGCGTGAATTAGATAACGACGAGACATTTCTCGACACCGAGCATCTGCAGTCCTGATTGACCTCTACGATCCATAAGCGACAAGACGAACCGATCGACCCATGAGGCAACTTTCGCACACGCCAGGCAAAGGAGAATCTTTCTTTGTTTTTCCTTTTCTTTTGTATTTTTTTTGGGTCGGAAAGCAGAATCTCTCTTTACTCGATGGTTATTTGAACATGAATTACGCAATTAAGCTTAGGTACGCACCTCCCCTCAGTGACGATCCAAATTTGTTACGTGCTTTCAACAAAATGAAACCTTTTTCTTCTAGTCTCTTATTGCTTTTATTAATGAGGTTGTATCAATCTACTGGGCGTCAGGCAGTGGCCTTCCTGGTTTAATTGCCTCAAGGGCCGCTTTATGACATGCTAACTGTCAGGATTTGAGGCCACCATAACCTACTAACAGTCAGTAAAATCTGGTGTACGAGAAAGAGGGAACATAGACATGCTAGGCGCATGGTGAACAAAGCGTTCATCAACTTTTAATTGGGTAAGCATGCCGGCAAGAATTGTACGTAGAGCCTTGATCCATCACCTCGGAGGCCAGGATGGCTTTTCTCCATCTCTTCAAACCCAATATAATAAAAGAATCGGGCCATCTTAAGAATATCCAGTGAGCTCTCCTTTGCACGGAACCAGTTCCCAGCTCAACTCGAATATGATATATAGGGGTGAGTATGATTTCAAGATAGAACCGAAAATCGAAGCGTCGAACTAGTAAAAACAGAGTAGGTTCCAGGTTTAGGATATGCATGGTAGGTTTTAGATTCCAAAAATAAAAAAATCGATATAACCTGAAATCTAGAAAATGTTTTTGTGTTTTTCTTACACTATATCTTTGTGTGATCCAACGATATTCCATAATGTCTGATAATGAGTTTAAAACCTAGAACTATTAGTCTGAGCGTTCATTTTCGGCGATATCCATTAATAAAACTTTACTTGTTAATGTTTCATATTGTTCATATGTCTAAATACAAATTGTGGTTAGTAAATTATAACTTCAAATGATGGTCATTAGAGGTGATAATTCACAACAATCGCTCAATTAAAAATACCGGTGGAACCTGGGAAGATCCTAGAACTTGTGACATGATACTTTCAAGTTCTAGAGTATGCAGGTAGGTTTCAAATTCCGAAAAATAGGGAACTAATTCCGACGGCAAGTTTTAGGTGAAACTTGAAACCTACAAAGAACCTAGAACCGCTCACCTATATTATGTTCTTGTTTACGTGAAAGGTTGGTCGAGCCTTTAGTCCACTATGAGGCGATCTGGTGTCCTCCATCGATGGAGTAGTTGAGGTGATAACCCCGGATACTTGATAGAGAGGGGGAAGTATGGCGGTGGTTTGGAAGTGGTGGATGGTGACTTTGGATGAGGAAATGTGGAGGCCCTGCCTTTATTGTGGCTGGATGGTGGCCGACCTTATCGGCGGTAGCGTTGGGGAAGTGACTGTGTCTAGAGGAGGAGTTGAAGCGCACTCACATATAATATGGTGTAGGCAGATGGCCATGTGGCATGTTATAGAAAGCTCACCTAAAGTTTTATAGTTGCCGCCATTAAAAAGTGCCGGAAAATTAAACGTTACGTATCGACGTGAATTCAGTCATTAATTTTTTAATTTTGTTAACATAATTTTAAAGTTATTTATGAAATTTCGAAGTAGTCGTTTCGATCAATTTTGACTGAAAATTATTGACACAACTCCCAATTATCATTGCCCGTCCAACATGGTACAACCTCATTTAACGTCCTCCCACCAACACTGCCAGATCAAAGTCTCGTTGAGAAAACCTGAGCTTGAGCCCCTAGATCTGGTAGCTCGAGCTTCATCGCGGCATGGAGTTCAATGCCTAGATCTGGTTCATCTCATTGCGGAGGGTTTGACGGAGAAGATTACGGAGGTGTTGGAGCAGGGCGACAACGAGCTGGCTTGGAAGCCCGTGGACTCGGCCGGTGCGAGCAGGGGTAGAAATTGTTTCAATTGGCCATCACGCAAGTTCGAGTTGACATTGTCCAATTGCTTCTCGCATTTAAGCTTGTACTGGGGCTCCAAGCTGATCGCTGTTATGATTGAAAACTGGGTTTCTCAATTAAATAACAGAGGTTATTAAAGATGAGCGAAGAAGATGAACAGTAAAAAAAAAAAAGAAAATAAAAGGATAGAATAAGCAGAAAATTTGGCAAAGTCACAGTCATTTCGAATAGAGTTGTATACGTTTAGTCATCGAGTAGGATGATTGGCATTGATTGGGCTGCAACGCTATCGATTTTGGCAATGATTTATCAAAATGTCTACATTGAAATTTCAAGTAGAGGTTTAAGATTATGTAGGAAATTGAAAAGTTTAACACAGAATTAGCATATGTACAATAAATTTAGGGTTATTTGGATAATTTTTCCAAAAGAATTGCACTTGTACCTATTACTTTTCATATAATTAAGCTCAAAAGAGCTAAGTCATAATAAATGAAATTTCCATATCATGATCTCGTTGGAATTTTCATATCCATAAATGGTAAAAACAATTATAAGATATTGAATTGCTTTTTTTGTTTTTTTGAGTTTGTCATGTTTGAGCGAATATGTTCTCTAATTATCTTTTTGGGTCCATCTTTTTTGCACGTGATTCGTATTATACAAATATACACTTTTTAAATACATCCAGATATTCTATATGGATTTAATATAATCAGGTTCTGATTAGACTCAATCAGTGCATAAATTTAGACTTGGATTTTGCAAGAATTTCATTGAACTTCCTTTCTTTCTTTCTCATTAATTTGGAAAAAGTACCAAAAAAGTCATAAACCTATTACACTAGTATCAATTTAGTCATAAACCTTTCAATTGAACCAATTTAGTCTTAAATCTTTTTGCATTGGTACCAATTCAGCTCTTCTAACCAATTTTGGCCAGAAATTGTTAATGTAGATGCCATCGGTGGCACGTAGGATGTCCAAAGTTGACGTGGATATTTTTTTAATAATAATTTTTGTGAAAAAATATTAATTTTTTCCTTTTAAAGTTCGGTTTAATAGTGGGGGTCACTGGTAGTCCTCACCAGCTGCTAGCAAGGGCCAAAAAGCTACTAGTGAGGGCCTTTGCGGCCTCATGTATGCGGCGAGGGTCGCCAACAACTCTTGCTGGCCAAGCCAAAGTTAAAGGACAAGAAGAAAAAATAATTACAAAAAATAATGTTTAAAAACTGTCCACGTTAGTGCTAACCATCTTACATGGCATCACTAGCGTCCACGTCAGTCATTTCTAATCAAAATTGACTGAACAGACTGAATTGTCATCAATGCAAAAAGGTTAGGACTAAATTGGTTCAATTGAAAAGTTATGACCGAATTAGTGCCAATGCAATAGTTTTAGGATTTTTTTGGTGGCAAAAAGACACCATAAATGGTGAAGGTTATTTATGGTGCTAATTTTGATGCTAAAATTTTTCGATGACTCACTTAAGTGCCAAATATGAGGAAAAAAATTATTTAAGTATTAACGGCAAGAGATTCCGGCCAAAAGATATATGTGTTATTTATAATTAAAATATTTTAGTGCCATGTCATTTATAATTAAAAAATCACATGGCATTTTTTAAAAATAATCAATCCACGTGGAAATTGTCTAAAAAAATCAGTCCAAATGGAATTTTTTTAAAAATAGTCCACGTGGTCTTTTCAAACTAAAAAATAAGCTAACTTCTTTAAAAATTAAATTAAACCAAAAAAGATAAAATAAAAAAATAAAAAATTACACAAGTTTGGCTTGCAGTGGCAAGGGCTTGCTCAGCCCTCCCCGTCGCTGCCCCACGATCACTAGCAATGGCCGATGAGGGTGGGATGGCCGACGGGAGTCGTTGAGCCTCAGCAAGTGGCCAAGCACTACAAAAAAAACAAGGTTTTAGCAACGTCGTTTGCCACGAAAATATTTGGCGAAATTCGTCGCTAAATCAAGTTGCGACGAATTTTGCAACGAAAAAAATTTCGTCGCTAATTCGGCGTCGCAAAATTTAGCGACGAAAAATTTCATTTTCGTCGCTAAATTGCAATGAATAATATTCGTCGCAAAATTGGTCGCCAAATTTGCGACGAAAATGGAATTTTTCGTCGCTAAATTTTGTGACGCCGAAATTTCGTCGCAAAATTTGTCGCAACTTGATTTAGCGACAAATACTATTCGTCGCAAAATTCGTTTCAAATTACTATTCGTCGTTAATTTGCCACAAATAGTATTCGTCGCAAAATTCGTTGATAAATTTTAGCAACGAATTTTGCGACGAATTTTTGAATAATTTAGCGATGTAAATAGCGACGATATTTTTCTTTTTGCAACGTACTTGCTAATGTCTTTAGCGATGAATTTTGCGACGAACATTGTTTAGGGACGAACTTAGCGACGAATTTTTATTAATTCTTTCGCGATGAATTTTGCGACAAATATTATTCAGGGACAAATTTAGCAACGAATTTATATTAATTCTTTAGCAATGGATTTTGTGACAAATATTGTTCAAGGATGAATTTAGCGACGAGATTTTATTAATATATGATTGTTTTTTCCATATCGACCAAATATTTGCATCAATGAATATACATAAGGTTATGCTAGCCACATATATGCCAATCTTGGAGTTCAAGCTTGTCGCCCCCACTTTTCTGTTTGAAAGACCCTGCACGAAACATGATAGAAATGCAAAGTTAATAAGCAGCAATGTTCTTTCAAAAGAGTCCTAAAATAGCCTTCTTGATGAGCATAGGCCATGCTATTACCTTAATTAAGCTTTGAGTTATTTACTCATAGCCCGTCGCGTATTCCTCAGTCAAATTCTCAACGTATAGCCCATTCTTCAAGTCATCATGTATCTGAAAATAGGGGCAAGCCACAAAATAACACAAACTTAGAAGGACTAGGTATAGAGAGAAATGTTGATCACTGGGACAAACCTACACTTAGTATGGAAAAAAAGTAATGCACCTTAAGGTTTCGCTGGATTGGATCGAGTAAGTCCCCTATTTGTCCGTTTTAAAACTGCATTGGAAAAGAAGAAGAAGACTTTAGCTAGATATAGGTGAAGCAGAATATTGCAACTAATGCTCAAATAATCAGACGGAGGCTACCTCCAGAAAAGAACAGCAGCATTGATAGTTGGCTAGTTTACCTTCAGAATTCCCTTGCTCCTGTATCAAGTCATGAAATCCTTTAGAAAAAGACCAATCAATAACTTTTAGTATAAAGAGTTATGAAAAACGTAAGCTTGACATACCTTCTCAATCTCAGAAAATAACATATGACAAATGCACGGAACAAGACCTTGGGCGCTTCTGGATGAGGGTTCTTCAACAATTGAACTGGGTAGTCCCCACATTGCGTACGTCTTTCCACTTCCACTCTAGTAAGAACTCATTAGACTTCATAAGACAAGAATGGGATGTAATTTAAGAGAAGTAATAGCTAAATTGAGTTATTCTATACAAATACCTGTCCATATGTTAATACAGAAGTATTGTATCCTGCAAGAGCGCTTTGTACCTGTCCATAGAAATACCTGTCCGAATGATTTGGTTCATCAAGTGGCCCTCGGCCATGGCGTGCCTTTGTATCCTTGGAGTTGGTTAGCAATAACTTCTCATCGGTCTTCTCGACGGTGTCGGTGTTCCCCGTCGAGTTTTCTCGTATTTACGGCGCGCACGTTAGCAAATTTGCTCAAACAGTCTATCCGAATATTTATTTCTAGATTATACAAATTAGGGATTATCTTGCCAAATTTCAGTTTTTGCCATTGCCTTGCATGAGTAAATCTGAAGTATGTGTCTCTGACCTGCCAGATGCCTCTTTTAGACCATGTCTGAGGAAGTACGTACCCCTTCCATCCATTCACCATAAATCATCTCTTGACGACACAGCAGCACCCAAACAAAACATGCTAATCTGAAGAAAGTTAATCTAAGGAGGGGCTGGAAAGAGAAGACAGGATTTGCTAGACCCCGATCGAAAGATTCAGACCCGGAACGGGTGGGAAGGGGTGGAGATAGAGATGCATATTCAACAATATATGTGTATTCCATATATAAATGAGAAATTACCCTCCAAAATGGCAGCATAATAGGCATATAATCTTCTGATTCTCATGCACATAAACAAGATTTACATAGATGTACCCATTATGAGTGCCAGTCCACATCAAATTCTTTCCCTCTCTCATCCATTCAAGATGGCAAGGACCTCGCCCGACTTCTGACCCAAAGCACCTGGTCCTCGACATGTCATATCCGGGAGTATACTCGCCCTGAAATTTGAAAGCACTTCGGTTGGAACTATACTGAAGAATGTTATGCAAATCGAGAGAAATTGGCAACCTTTCTTCAACTATAGAAATAGATTTCTCAAGAATTTCCTGATGGGGGAGATACCAGTCGAGTTTGGGCGTACATCGAATTGCTTTACCTTTTCCAGAACCAGCTAACAGGTGACATCCCATCGAGCTTGCTGGCTTGAAGAACCTAACGAAGCTCAATCTGTCCATCAACAATCTTAGATATTTAACTCCAAAACACCACAATATAGGAATGTTAGTATGACCACCGGCACGATTAAGCTCTACTATTCAGACATAGCCAACATTAGCGACAGCAAAGCAAACGTTCATGGAAAAAATTGAGCAAAAGCACTTAAAACTGCTCGAAAGTGGGGAGCAAAACTGCAAAAAAAAATCACAACACACTGCTAGAATCTGGACTCCAGTACCTTAGTCGATGGCTGTGGTTGGACGGCGCTTCTTGACCTTCAAATAGGGCGATTTCACTCGGTTTCCCAAGCTTTGGAGAAGGTACAATGGCATCGGAGTCCCAAATGTTGGGATGGAGCGGAGGCGTGTTTTCTGCACCAGATTTGGGGATTTTGGAGTTCCTGAGAGATGTTTTGTGCTTGGTAGAAATGAATCTGGAGAGGAGGCTTCGTATAGAACAGACCGATAAGCTCCCTTTGGATCCATTCTCAGAGATCGCTGGGCTATTGCTGGACTTCAATGTTGGAGAAGCAAAATGTGTCCGCTTGAGAGTGGGGGGAGGAGAGATCGCGATTCAAAATGTTAGAAAGGGAGGAAGAGAGACGAGCGAGGTGAATCTTGCCGGAAGAAGACGAGAGAGGAGCACCCATTTGAGAGCTCTAATGAAGACAGCGAACGGCGGGCTTGTCCGAGCATGATTTTGGCTTGAGAGTGCGAAAGTTCAAATTTTGAAGAGCGAAGATGGACGATTTAGAGGATGAGAATGAAGAGTGAGGAAGAGAGACGGCGGATCTGGACAAGTAAGGAGAGAATGCTGCGAAGGTTGAGAAGACGAGAGACTCCATCCTCAAAACAGATGAGGAGAGAGAGAGAGAGGGACAGAGAGGGATTTTGGTTTAAGCGAAGATGGACGATTTCTGACGATTTTTTGTTCAGGCTAATTAGTGACGAATTTCCACATTCGTCACTAAATTTGGGCTAATTAGCAACAAATTTAGGGAAATTCGTCGCTAATTTTGCAATGGATTTCCAAATTCGTCACTAATTTTGCTACGAATTTCCAAATTCGTCGCTAATTTTGTTTGGGCTAATTAGCGACGAATTTGGAAATTCGTCGCTAATTTTGCTACGAATTTCTAAATTCGCCGCTAATTTTCTGACGATTTTTTGTTTGTGGCTAATTTTGCGACGAATTTCTGAATTCGTCGCTAACTTTGCAACAAATTTAAATTCATCGCGAATTTTCTGACGATTTTTTGTTTGTGGCTAATTTTGCGACGAATTTCCGAATTCGTCGCTAACTTTGCGACGAATTTCCATATTCGTCGCTAATTTTGCGACAAATTTCTCAATTCGTCGCTAATTTTCTGACGAATTGTGTTTCGTCGCTATTTTATTTCTAATTTCCGGTATTTTAGCCCCGATTAGCAAACGGCCAGAGAAACTTTCGAGTTATGAATCAGGTATAGAGCCAATGGGCGATGCTTGGTTACAATTTCGAATCCATTATTATATGTTTGCTCTAGTTTTTGTTGTTTTTTTATGTTGAAATGGTTTTTCTTTATCCATGGGCAATGAGTTTCGATGTATTGGGGGTATTCGAATTTATAGAAGCTTTAATTTTGTGCTTATCCTAATTGTTTGGTTTAGTTATGCATGGTGAAAAGGAGCATTGGAA
>JAGVVM010011093.1:0-19885 GCA_019149425.1 Psidium friedrichsthalianum
TTCTGTTTCCCCTGTCACCAACAGATGATCATGCAGACAGAAAATGCACTCTTACGCAAGCATTCCTTTGTCATCCCCAATCAGAAAAGGATGTTAATTAAATGCATTTCAAGATCGTAGTAAAATAAAAACCAGACCGTTGCTTTTCCTTTTCCAGCGATATGAACATATTTAAGTAATTGTTGTTCAGCGAGACCATAATGAAAACGCAATTTCTGTTTTCTCCTAAAGAGACGATATTGAGATTTCAATACCCAGAAGCGCAATTGATTTCTAACTTCTATGATCACTTCTGGCTCTAAGCCTTCGACTAGTTAGTCCTGGTTATAGCCCCAAAACGGCATATTGCCATGGGAGGAATCTCTGCGGCGCTTCTTGACGATTCTTAATCACATTAATTGCTCCGTTACATATCCAATTAAGTGTCTCTTGTGGAAAAACATAATTGGACTGAACACAGCAAACTGCACTCCCCTCATAAGGCAAAGCTATACACATTTCAACTTTTCTAAAGATCACGATAATTTCCATTAGAATTAAATACCATTACAAGACAGTTTAAAGGAACCCGCAAAGCAACAACCACAGGGAATCAGTCATTCTGATTCAGCCCGCCATCTCGGACAACAACAACAAGAAAGAAAGAACACCATCCAAAATGACACATGCCAAAACCGAGAATCGAAGGACAGCGAGCAAAGCAGAGCCAGACGGAGGCTCCACTAGGGTTCGTCCGTACCTTCGGAGTGACAAGGTGACAGCCCCGCCTCTGGGGAGGCAGGTGATGGTCTTCTGGGCCCACTTGGGACCTGAAGCCGCCATGGAGTTGGGGTCGTTGCCGACGGCGGTGGAACGGCGGCGGATTCGCGGTGTACAGAGCCTGGACGCGAGGAGCAAAGAGAAAGGGAGAGGGCTTGGCGGAGAAGAAGAGGGAAGGGGATTGCATGATGGGGCCTCCGCGAAAGAGAGAGAGGCGGGGGTTTTTGGTAATTATACGGACCAAGGTACGAGGAACAGAATCGGGACTACTGGAAGCAGGGCTCGGACCAGATCTCTTCGGGCAATTCGTGCTGGACGGGCATTGCGACGCGCCTGAGCCGCTCGTTCCGTAGCCGTTCATGGCCAATCATTGCAAAAGAGTGGCTGCAACCCGGTCCGATAGGTCCGGTCCGGTATCGTTTAACAAATCGAGGAGCGACGACTCCTGAAATGACACGATTTAGCATGATTAATTAGATATTAACACGTATCAATCGATGTGCTGCTATTTTACTGATTTTTACGTAACGAGAGAGTGTGCTCGGACTTGTTGGTCCTCCTTATTTTCTTGATTTGGCTTTGTTTTGTTTCAATTTAATTTGCCTCGACGTACTTTTTATGGATCTTTTTTTTAAGCAATGAGTATGATTTTCTTTCAAATAAAAAAGAAGAAGAAGAAGCATAGACGACATGAGATATAAAAGTAAACTTGAGTAAGAACGTTTGTGTCATTGTTATGCAAATTTGAGATCGAGATACATGCAACAAAGCCATTGATAAAAACACAAAGTTAGGATCTAAATCTATATATGTTTATTTAAACAAACATCAATTTGTTGAATGAATTAAATGATACATTTCTTCAAATAGCCTTTTAGAGTAGCAAACACTATTGAGCCGATGTTACGCTTGGAATATGATTTCTGTATCGATTTGCATAATGTTTCGAAATCTATATGCACAGACCACCATTGAGGAGGATGTAGTAAACGCGGCTATTTTTCCTATCATGCCTTTTTCTATCATTTGATCACACACACAGACTCTTAATTCTTATAATCCGCACGATATTTCCAACATTTTCGTTCATCCTCAACGAAATGCAGGTTGGATACAACATGGCGTCAACGATCGAGGTGACTATGTAATTTACATTTACAGCAAAAGAGTAACTTACATCATCAGCCGACTCACTAGCAAAATGGCGGCATACATACACAATTTTCTATGGTTAAAGAGAGCATTTTGTGGAGCATCGATGGCGGTCGACTTTCGCAATTGTTGATCGAAAACATTTCGAAGTGTATATCTATTACCGTGTGCTTGACTATTGTTATGCTATTTTTCACGTAAAAATATTGTGACTTGAGATGCTCTTTACTTGCATTTGAAACAAATGAAATCGTCTATTTATTTCATGTTCCCCAGAATAGTAAGAGAATGATGATGATAAGAAGTAGGTAGATATGATGCGAGGAATTGACGAAGAGGATTTTATGTAACTGTCAAAGGTGCGGGGGGGTCGGTCATGGGACAATTTCTAGTCGTAACGTGTGATATTAGGATTACGATGTTTCCCACAGAACCAACGATAAAGCAGAAAGCTAAATGCACGTGCGAGACCTTGGGCTCTGTCACGTGCGCACCCGCATGCGGCTCCCGCGCAAATGAGTCGGGAAAGAGAAGCGAAAGGACACATACTCGACCCTCGCTCGCCCGCAGAGAGGTACCCAACTTGCTCAGTTGCTGCCACGGTTCACATCTCTATCTCGCGTGCGAACCAATCGAGTTTGAACTCCTGATCCCTTTTCTGTCGTCTCACGTCCTTTTCTCTTGCCGTGGCGTGGGTCCTGACTGTCTTCAGTTTCGCCGGCCCCCTGAGCATTACCTGCTCGACAAATGCCCTGTGAAACCCGAATGGTAATTTCGTTCGTGCCCAGTCCATCCCCGCTTCTGATTTGATGGGCATTCTTTTTTCTTTTTTTTTTTAAATCCTGAGAGGTGCATGAATTTGCGTGGTCCTGGACTCTTAGTCTTATTGTCAATCTTCTAACATGGACACCAGCTTCTGGAGACGAAAGGAAGAGAAACCGAAAGAGATTTGAGTTGCATATAGTATCTTGACTTGCTATATGCACGTAATTTCGCCCCATTATATTTCTGTAGCTCCGGAGTAAGTGCGTATGGGCCTTATTGACCAAGGCTGCATTGTTGTTCTTCTCTTTTTCTCCTTCGTCGTCATTACTAATGCTTACTCTTTTCTATATAATGTAGTTGTCGTGATATGGTCGAGCATCTGCGTGTGTGTTTGTTTCTGTGTGTGGCGTGTGCGCCTTTTCAGACATCTAAGAGGATAATCTTCTGCAGGTTATCTGCTGTGGCACATGTAACACGTCACCACTACAATTCATTGTTTCTTATGAGTGAAAATGATTGTGGGAGCAAAGATACTGTGCAGGTCCTCTCTTCATTTTAGCAGCCTTGTCTTCAACTTTTCTCTGGTACGGTCAGTCTCTTCGTTGCAAAGTCTCGAGGAAACCTTGAAAGCTGCAGTTCAAACCAAAAACTACCAGCATATACCCGACCTTCTCAATTCTTCCCAAGACCAAAATCCAAACTCTTGTCTTTTCTATCAGATTTCCCCCAGAACACAGAACCCAAATAATAGATGAAATTATACAGTCTTTTGTCCCTCTCAGACCTCGTTCTAGGCTGCAGGCTGCATACTCCTGCCTCCTTTGTTACACCCTTCAAAGTCCTGATCCCTTTCCTCTTGCTCTTTGCATCCTTCAACGTACCCTTCGCTCTGGCTGCGTTCCTGTTCCCCAAGCTCGTTTGTTCCTCTCTTCTGCATGGTTGGAACAGCTATCCCAATCTCGTTCTGTAGCTGACATATTATTAGATATGAGGTCCATTGGGTACAGTCCTGATTCGGGCGCTTGCAATTATGTTATATCATCTCTTTGTGCCGTTGATAAATTAGGAGAAGCAATTAAAGTCCTGAAGGGAATGACTCAGGCTGGTTGTGTTCCTGATTTGGATAGCTACGGTGCAGTAATTGGCGCAATGTGCTCTGCCAGAAGGACTCCCGATGCTGTAGAGTTGCTGAAACAGATGGTGGTTGAAGTTGGGTTGACACCTAGGCAAGATACAGTGGTAAAAATGCTAGCGACGTTGCGTGCAACAAAAGAGATTTGGAAGGCAGTGGAGACTATCGAGTTCTTGGAGAGGGAAAATTACCCTCTCGGATTTGAATCATATGAAAGGCTGGTAGAGGGATGCTTGGAGTGCCACGAGCATGTTTTAGCAGGAAAAGTGGTGATGGCAATGACGGCCAGAGGGTTTATCCCTTACATTGGCATAAGGCAAAAGGTAGTTGAAGGTTTAGCTGCTTGTGGGGAGATGGACCTCGTTCGTGCTGTGAGACAGAGATTTGTAGAGTTGAGATCGTAGTACCTTCCGATGGGAGTGAGTGCATATTTCATTTGCCATTTTGACATTAGGATAGTGTTTGTCTTCTTTTTTAGCTGCATAGATCCGATATTAAGGCAATTGCTGTTATAACTTCAGATGGTTAACAATGGAAGGTAGCCAGCTGTATTAATTTGCAGTGCATCAAAAACTCATGCGGCTTGGCAAATCTGTAGTTTCTTGAGAACATGCCAAGTTGTAACTATGAAATTACACAGGAAACTAATGTGAAAAAGTGTGGCCGAAATTTTAGAGAAGAACAAAGTCAGTCTCTCTCTCTCTCTCTCTCTCTCTCTCAATAGAGGACCAGAAGGTCTTATGTTCAGTGCTCAATATGGTGTGCAGCACGAATCTGTATATGTTTCAACGTTATCATGCATGCCAATGACTGATTTTTTTATTGTTGTCTTACGAGTTTAATTTTGAGGCTTCTAACATTCAAATACAACACCGCCTGGCCATGAAATTCAAAAGATGTGCACCGATTAGTTCTATTAAAAGCAGAATGCCGTGTTGAAGATGCGAAAATGTTAGGGGGACGCAGAATGAAATGAAAGCATAAAGCTGCAGAAACAAGCATTCATGCTTAGATCCAAGCTGGCGAAAGTAAAATGTACCATTTTTTACCAGCATTTGAGAAAGCGCACGTCCGTCGGAGAGCAAATCTAGAAGCCTTTTAAGATGTGCAAATCCTAGAGGGACCTGGTTACACGACACTTTCCTTTTGTAGATGGTTCGTATGTATAGTTTGGGATTACTGGTGCAACCGTTGAAGAAGATGTGTGAGGTTGTTGGGATGGACAGCGGTGAAAATGCATTCAGAACATCTGCATCAATACTGGAATCTCACGTTGCGCTCGATTCTATATCAAATCGTCTAAAAAGAACTGGAAACTTGATATCTTCTCATAGCATCTTCTCCGACATCTTTTCTGGTCTTCCTCTTCTTTAATCAGGTTCCCTACCTCATAATCCCATCTCCTCGCTGGATTAACAAGAAGCCTTTGTCTCACACGTTCAAACCACCTCAAACGAGTTTCTATCATCTGATTTCCGATTGGCACCGCCCCCACCTTTCTTCGTGTAATTCATTTCTTATCCAACATTTTCTTGATTGTCCGCACATCAAACGAAGCATTCGCATCTCCGCTACGGTAACCTTGTTGCACATGTTGGTGCTTAACCGCCTAATGTTTTGCGCCATGAAATTGCACCCGGAATGGCTCTATTCAGAATAAAACCTGGCTAAACAGTTTTTCCAGGATTTTGTTTGAATAGCAGTTGGATTTCAGGTGCCGGAGTAGTTGTTCTGGAGAAGCGTAACAGGAGACACGTAATATGGACTAGACAGACAAGCATGGAAAGAAATTGGCTGATTGCTCAATTTTCTGTGTATGGCACAGCCACTTGATTGGACTCAAAAGGGATTTCTAGGTTTAAGTACTTTGGATTAGAACAACAGGTTTTCTATGAAGAGTTCCTACTTCCTGGGAATTGAGAATCTGATAAGAAAGAGTGAACATTCTGGTTCAAAGATTGTCTGTGCACATCAAACTGAGATTACATTGCGCAAAATTTACGTAGGATTTACACATTTCTAGCAAAGACAACAATTGAAGTGTGCCCCTGATGATAGTTTTGGCTCAAAGCAAATCCAATTCAATTCCCTAAAGAATCTTGCACCCTCACACCTCTGTACAAATCGCTGCTCACGGCTTATTTTGGGCAAAAGACTAAGAACAAATACATCAATCTTTTGAAGGGATACATACAGTCCCGGCATTCATCAAATGGGCACTCTCTCTCCGGATAATTCTCGGTGGATCACGTACCGAAAGGTCGAATTATGAGGCATCCAGTTGACGCACTTGTCGAGCCTTCCCTTCATGCACTTTGAATAGTTTTCTGCTGGACTTCTGAGAGGCACTCTTTCACCACCTGTAACAGCCCGGGCATAGTAAGCGCCATGTCTTTTGCGAAGTAATAGAGGATTCTCGGGAGGAAGATCTTCGATTCCTTGTGGATGTAGACATTTGCTTGAAGAAAATCCTCTTTAGCAAGTTTTAAATCCAAGAATATACTTTTTGCTGTATAAACTCGAACCTGCGATCATAGTGACTAGCGTTATGATCTACTAAAGGACTGAATCATACTGCTTCTTCGTAAGAGAGAAAATCATGATACCGGTGGGTCGGAATATGCCCCGGAGCAAAGTGCAAAATGAACAAGCGGCTCAGGATATTCTAAAGCATAGAGATGTCCACTGCTGCCTGGCTTGTACTTTCTTCCCGGAGTAAACAGCGTTTGTAGCCACTGAATTCAAGAATAAAAGTCAGGAGTTTTCATGTTACTGTGCTTGAAATGAGTTCTCGGATGCAAATTACTATTCATATCTATATCCAATGAAAACGAATGGACAGGCTGATGTATATGCATGCATAATGCTTAACAAAAAGACTGCCCACATGTTAGGAAATCATACCGGTGCCGAGTGACTTGATCGGAATCCTAAAATTGCACTTTGTATGATATAGGCATTAATGCAATGTCCACCCACATTATAAGCCGCCTGAAAAATGAAAACACACAATGACATAATATTAAATGAAGGCACCATTCCACCTGACAAAACTCTCGAGCACAATCTCACCTTCATTAAAGTGGGGCTCTTCACACGACTGCCCGTTCCATAAGCTAAATAAGCCTGCAAGAGATATACCAAAGATACTCAGTGACGTGTCCAAGATTAACTCGGTTAGTTCAGCAGGTACTAAGATAAAGGAAAGTAATCTAATTGCTAAGTCATGAGTCAAAAATTAGTGTCATCTCAAATTGCATCTCCACTGTACAGTGAAGCAAACAGTTACAAGGAAGGGCATTACATGCATCACCAGGCATTGTGAATGTTGATCCAGAAAGCAAGTTTCTCCTCGCGCTTCATCTTTCTCGGGTCAATGTCCTCGAGACAACGAACCAATGATCTGAGTTGGTTAGAACATGGATAAATCAGAAAAAAGAAAACACCAATTTTCTCAGTATGAGTGGATTAAAAGATTTGGGACGTGCTTGGTGTCTGAAGTCAAAGCCGTGCTATTATGTCATTATTATTTTTTTTAGCCATGAACCACCTGAACTTTTGCAGCATCGTAGCAGCAAACTTGAAGCTGTTATCATCCAAACATATCTTGAGAACTTCTACCATATCTCCATATCTCCCACTCTCCTCTCTCAATCCCTGAAGTTGATGCACCGAAATCTCCTCATTCCTAGATGGGCTCCAACTATCTCTGGGGTTATGAGAAGAAAATATGCTCGAGGAGGACAGGGAAGAAGTTGGTGAAGCTGATGAGCCAACTTGAATGTGAGTGGGATCTGCAAGCTTGCAGTAGATTGAAGATATGCATCTCACTATATCCTCGGAGAGTCTCTCTGGAGTTTTGAGAGAGATGTCTTTCGCTCCGAGGTGATCTGCGAGGCTCCTATGACCAAAATCGGCATTTGTATGGTCCTGCCAAATCACTCCCATATATAAATGACGTGGATAAAGAAAAAGACATGTATATGAGTACTAAAAGTTGAATGCAAAAGAGCAACTTGAATGCTCACCCGCACAGATATTGCTTTGGAACTTGAAGTGCAGCTCTGATTATCAGAAGAAGCCCAGCATTGTGCGGGGAAGATTGGAAACTACACAGGAGGCCATTTCGCCTAATGTGTGGCTCTGCTCTTTGCTTGAGTCCACCAGGCACCTTCCACAGTGGTGACCTAGTCTTGCTCTGCAACTTTGTTCCTGAGACTTTTGCTTGAGTGGACATGTGCTCTTGAAAAGCCGTCCTATAGAGCGAAAGAAGATGACGCTCCAAGTGCATAATTTCAACCTCAAGTGTGGCAATCTCCTTCCGTAGTTCCACATTGGACTGCAGTACAAATCCAGATGTGAGTTGGTAACGTATCCGTGCAAACAGATTAAGATGATCAACAGAATAAATTCCTTGTACATTCTAAAGACAGTTTATCTCCACTGTTCACTATGCTTTGCTCATTTAGTCGCAGAGACTATGAACGACAAGTACAAATTACAATAACTACTATACTATACAAGTTGGAAAATGAATTCATGTAATTAAAGGAGGATAGAATGAGAACCTTATGCAATGGAGTGCCCTTAGAAGGAATATATTGTACAGAATCACAGTTAACTATCTTTTCAGCATCCTGATATACGGAAATTTGTTCGGGTGAAGTCCTCTCCAATTGCATAATCTGGGTCAAGAAGACTCAGCAAAGTGATTTACAAATAGAGGTTCTCTTTCAGTCATACCCTTTGTAAAGTCTCAACTCTCGCAGACGTTATTGGGTCTTGCAAGTGAAAATGCAATAATTGTAATAGAAGATCAATAAACAGAAGCGAAGATGTAGCAACCAAGGCAAACGGCAGGGTTCTCTGTTGATCCAGGTAGGTATCCATAGTGAGTACTTATGCTAGGGACTCCTTTTAGTGGCAAAGCAGAGAGTGCGAAAATTCAAGCAGCATGACTTCAGCTCAAAGGGTTAACTTTAATAGCAAGGCAAACCAATATAATTATTAATTACGAGTCTCAAAACTCCATGATCGAATTGCTTTCAGGTCATTCAAGGTAAAACAAACCCAAGATTGCCCAATTCTCATCTAAGGAATGAAAACGGGAGCAGTTTCGGCCGGCAAACACTAGTTTGAAATCTAAAGTAGCATCATCTGATCTTCAAAAACCTGAATAGGATAGACCACTAAGGTTGAGCAATCCATCATGAGAAATGAACTAGTGCTTGGACTCGTACAGTTAACTGCAAAACTTTTTCAGAAGTGACACTTATTAATCAATTCCGGGGACTATGAGTTCGACCTGTTGCCAGAATATGCACTCTGACAATTGAATGGAGCTTACAAACTAAATACTCTCATGGACAAATCAAGAAAAACCAAGCTCAGAGCACATAATCTGGTATGGACGTGCATAAAAAAAAATAAAAATGTGCAGATTACTCACAAAATTAGAATTCGAAGAGAGTCTCGGCGATGCGTTCAGTATATTCCTGTAAAGCCCGTTTTCACCGGCACTGCAATGCGCTATCAGTCAGCGTCCCCCGTGAAAGTCATGAATGAAAACATATGCGTCGTAAATCCTTTTCTAAAAATCTAACCTTGGTGAATTTAGATGTGAAGGAGAGAGGAAAGAAGAAGAGGAAGTCCTGCAATTCACGCCCAGCATCATTCTATCTCGCGTGTGCTTGTCCTGTTAAAATCAGAGAAAATGTTGAACAACAGTTCTGGAGCTGGAAAAAGTCAACAGAAAGGAAGAAAGGGAAGTGAGATCACAGCTTCAAGTATGATGGTCGTGACCTCGTTAGCTGCTAAAAGTGAAGACTTGAAGCTTGAGTCCATTCATTGTCAACGAAAACTTGAGACCTCGCAGAAACACTCCTTCAGGTCCTGAATATATAATATCACCCGCTTGAGCATGAGCAAGAGGAAGGAGAAGAAGATAATGAAAACAATGTGAAGTCAAACAAGCTGACATTGCCAGTTCTACAGCAAGAAATGGGTGTCCACAGGGAGCAATTCGGACAAGCACTCACCAAATGCACGAATGCCATTCAACAAACAAACCCTCCAAGAATTTAAAATGACATTGCCAAGAGAAGATTTTGATCGAGCAGATGACCGGCCCACTTCAAGATATGAAGTGGGTGTGTGTGCCCTGTTTCTTCCGGAAAGAGGGAGAAGGTAAAAAAAAGAACAAAAAGAAGAAGATGGGATTGTTTAAGAAGGCATCTCAAGATCAAAATATCACACAATCTCTACGAGTAGGGACAAGGAAAACAGAGAAAGAGAGATAGGTGTCGCCGAATGGGGCATGAAGACAACCATAATGATGAGTCATGAGGAAAGCAACCATGACTGTCTGAGAAAAGACCATAATTCCATTCAACAATACCCAATGCTCATTAGATTAGGTGGTGGAAAGTAAGCAGTTCATGATTACGACTTGCAGAGAGAGAGAGAGAGGGCGCTAAAAAGGCAAGTACTTTTCGGTTCTTCCTACCTTCTCCACTTACAAACCCAAACTCCCCTCATGCCCAAAAAAAAAAATGGTTTCGCCTCATGAGCAAGAACAGAGACGATGTCCAGGGAAAACTACACCTGTCTTATTTCGCAGCAAGAACAAACAAACAACATTAACCAGCTACAGTGAACTCAATCTCAATGCAAGCCCATGAAAATAACACTACTTGAATTAAAACAGCAAAAAAAAAACTTCAAAATGATAAACTCATTGCAGATATTTGAGTGAAGAAAAGGGTGCAAAAACTTGGAGAAGAATTGACCTGCGCTCAACTTCCATCACTTACCAGAATCCACTTCCTATAAAGTGGCTGATGGTATTGTGGGAGGGAGGGAGGGAGGGAGGGAGGGAACAAAAAATAAATAAATAAAGGCATTGAGGAGATTATTTTTTTGACACCTATTTTGGGCATTAAATGCTTGGGGCTCAGTGAGTAGATCCAGAGTGGCCTTGAATTCCTAAATGCAATTCCCCATGGCTGAAGTATCCTCACTGTCACAAGTCACTCTTCTTCACTCACCCTTCTGAGAGCCATGTGACATGGGCCGGATGTTCCGTGCCCTAAATGAGCAAGTTCTCTCGTACCCGTATCCTCGTGCGAATGGAGCTTGCGTGTCATCATTTTAAATGAACGATGTAGAGGGAAAAGAAGCAATCAGGTCTTGTAAGCGGAGTCAGGGCAAATTTGTATAAGGAGTTATAGGATAGAAAGAATATTATCTTAGGAGTTCTGAAGGAACGGTTGGTTTCCTGTTTATAAACTGATCGAGAACTAATGCTGCTCTCCTAATGAGGTCATGACAGATCGAAATTAGTTATTATGCCTAAAGTGTTCTAGTCATTTTATTCGATATAATGGATGCCCGAACTAAATTGAGCGTGGTATAATTCAATATAGAAAATCTATTCGCCTAATTATTCTATGGAACAATGGTCTGACTTGACTTGTTAGGTGTTGCACGGGCTAATTTCGCAACTAAGATCTGTCGGCCCGTGACACACGACTCCAAAAAAGATTTTTACTTCTATGTTTTCAAGGAAGAAGAAAACTTAGTGTCCTGCAAAAGTTGGGTTGGTGTGGAGTCAAATCGAACCAGAAGTGTTAGGACTTGGATTTTGTGAAGTTTCATACATTTTCTGACTTTTACCTTCCAAAGAAGATCAGATTCCATGTCCACTTCCCAGCTTCCTCAGCACACCAGTCTTTTCCATCATTTTTTCGCTGGCCAAAGGACCCGACAGGTATTGGAAAACGAAAGTGCGGGGGGGCGGCAATGTCCAACATTGAATTTCTCGGTTCCTGAATAATTGTTCCAGCCCCCTTTGTTCATGGTCCCGGAAAATTAATACCAGAAAAGCGCGACCAGTGACCTCCTCGATACTCTATAGGGACGTGCTTTATGAAGTGTCTGCACTTATTGAGGAATGCCCCGATGGGTGTTGGGAACGAGCGCTCTCCGGACACTTTTCAAATACTCAATTATTAAAAGTTTCTAACTTTCGACGTACAATCTCTCGTGTTTATGTGTAATCGGTGCATTGCAAAATAAGGATATTACGTTCTTAATACGATTAACAAGTTTCCGCGATACCCATTACTGAGTTCGAAGCCGAGGTGACGAAGAGGTTTTCCTAAGGTTGCCCTGCTGTAATTCCGTTAAAAGGCGATCGGCGAGACAAGGAAAACGACGTGTTAACCGAAACTTAGGAATAAGATCAACAGATAACGTAAGGACTGCCGACAAAACTCGCTTGACGGGAAATAAAAGAATTAAATTATATATCTTTATATATAAAACCCAGTGAAGAAAAGTGAAATATATATATATATATATATATATATATATATATATATTAATTGGGCCTTGGCTTTTGCGAGGGGTGGTCAGCCTGCAGGTAATGATAACGGGACCAATAGATGCTCTGATCTGACTCCATTTGTAAAACCGTAATGAGGAGGAGTTGATAGGGTCAATATAGTCAATTCAGTTGTTTATTAATTTCTCCAAAAAAATATATTTTTTATAATTATGGTAATAAATATATATTATTGCTATTACTATTATTGTACGTGGAAGTGCAGGGGGGCACTCATAAGCGTAACGGCATTTAATGGCGGTAAAGGTAAAGCGCGGGAGGAGATTCGCTCCGCTCCGTCACCAAATCTGAGGCCCACCAGATCTGGGCTAAGGCCCAGTATCAGAATTTTTTGTTTTTGGGCATGATGGAATTTTACCTAAAAGACAACATCAATGTATAGGATACACTTTACAAGATGCTAATGAATGTAGGTCCGAAAGTGGCATTGCTTTGCTTTGATTTTCCTTGACTTTTCTGGTTTTAACATACGAACTATGATATCTATCGAATGTATCTCAAATCCAGAAAAGTTTACCGTAAACAAGGCATTTGTGGCCATTTGTTAATAATGTTTTTTTTTTTACTCTCTTTCTTCTTTAAATGAAAAAGTCATTCGATTAAAAAGTAAAAATGAATAGCAAAAAATAAATGTTCCTGAAATATTTTATTCACCGATTAGAAAGTTAGTAACTATTGTGCAATTTCCATTGTATGTAAAGGTTTTTTTTTTTGTTGCTCTTATTTAGATTATAAGGATCTCATGCTCATTAAAGGATGTTTGGTCCGAGACATATCTGCTTAGTCCATCTAGATTTCGGAAGTTCTAAATCGATGAGTCTATCACGTGGCGCACTCATTGGCACGCCATAAGCTAGAAACTTTCATCACACGAGATACCAAATATGCTTTAAAAGCACCAATTGGTTAGAAGAGATGAATGCACGGTCCGAATCAAACTTCTTAACCTCGTGAAAGACGAGTAAACCTCTTATCATTGAGCCACAACTGTGGATGAAGAAACCATTATGATGCTCAAGATAACTATCCCGCAGGAAGAATAACATGGAAGTTTCAACTCGATACGCGTTGGCCACCATTGCTAAAGAAGTTATTCGCATTTATATATATATATATAGAAGAGAAGTTTAGGGCATGTTTGCTCGCGTTTCTAGTCAGAATTATGAAGAACTAAAAACCTATATGAATTCACGTATCAATACTCGAGTGTTATGAAAGTTTCAAGAATAATGTACTGTTCGGTGACTTCATCTTCTCATAAACTGCGCGATAACGAGTTAATTGTTCTCGAGGGTAGCTAATCATAGCAAAGGAGCTCAAATCAAGGTTAGATTTTTTCTTTTTTTTTGGGTCAAACAAAAGAAAGGTTGGATTGAGAGGGCAAGGATGTGGTTGAATCAACCACATCCTTGCCCTCTCAATCCAACCTTTCTTTTGTTTGACCCAAAAAAAAAAAAGAAAAAATCTAACCTTGATTTGAGCTCCTTTGCTATGATAGCTACCCTCGAGAACAATTAACTCGTTATCGCGCAGTTTATGAGAAGATGAAGTCACCGAACAGTACATTATTCTTGAAACTTTCATAACACTCGAGTATTGATACGTGAATTCATATAGGTTTTTAGTTCTCATAATTCTGACTAGAAACGCGAGCAAACATGCCCTAAACTTCTCTTCTATATATATATATATAAATGCGAATAACTTCTTTAGCAATGGTGGCCAACGCGTATCGAGTTGAAACTTCCATGTTATTCTTCCTGCGGGATAGTTATCTTGAGCATCATAAATGGTTTCTTCATCCACAGTTGTGGCTCAATGATAAGAGGTTTACTCGTCTTTCACGAGGTTAAGAAGTTTGATTCGGACCGTGCATTCATCTCTTCTAACCAATTGGTGCTTTTAAAGCATATTTGGTATCTCGTGTGATGAAAGTTTCTAGCTTATGGCGTGCCAATGAGTGCGCCACGTGATAGACTCATCGATTTAGAACTTCCGAAATCTAGATGGACTAAGCAGATATGTCTCGGACCAAACATCCTTTAATGAGCATGAGATCCTTATAATCTAAATAAGAGCAACAAAAAAAAAAAACCTTTAACATACAATGGAAATTGCACAATAGTTACTAACTTTCTAATCGGTGAATAAAATATTTCAGGAACATTTATTTTGCTATTCATTTTTACTTTTTAATCGAATGACTTTTTCATTTAAAGAAGAAAGAGAGTAAAAAAAAAAACATTATTAAACAAATGGCCACAAATGCCTTGTTTACGGTAAACTTTTCTGGATTTGAGATACATTCGATAGATATCATAGTTCGTATGTTAAAACCAGAAAAGTCAAGGAAAATCAAAGCAAAGCAATGCCACTTTCGGACCTACATTCATTAGCATCTTGTAAAGTGTATCCTATACATTGATGTTGTCTTTTAGGTAAAATTCCATCATGCCCAAAAACAAAAAATTCTGATACTGGGCCTTAGCCCAGATCTGGTGGGCCTCAGATTTGGTGACGGAGCGGAGCGAATCTCCTCCCGCGCTTTACCTTTACCGCCATTAAATGCCGTTACGCTTATGAGTGCCCCCCTGCACTTCCACGTACAATAATAGTAATAGCAATAATATATTTATTACCATAATTATAAAAAATATATTTTTTTGGAGAAATTAATAAACAACTGAATTGACTATATTGACCCTATCAACTCCTCCTCATTACGGTTTTACAAATGGAGTCAGATCAGAGCATCTATTGGTCCCGTTATCATTACCTGCAGGCTGACCACCCCTCGCAAAAGCCAAGGCCCAATTAATATATATATATATATATATATATATATATATATATATTTCACTTTTCTTCACTGGGTTTTATATATAAAGATATATAATTTAATTCTTTTATTTCCCGTCAAGCGAGTTTTGTCGGCAGTCCTTACGTTATCTGTTGATCTTATTCCTAAGTTTCGGTAACACGTCGTTTTCCTTGTCTCGCCGATCGCCTTTTAACGGAATTACAGCAGGGCAACCTTAGGAAAACCTCTTCGTCACCTCGGCTTCGAACTCAGTAATGGGTATCGCGGAAACTTGTTAATCGTATTAAGAACGTAATATCCTTATTTTGCAATGCACCGATTACACATAAACACGAGAGATTGTACGTCGAAAGTTAGAAACTTTTAATAATTGAGTATTTGAAAAGTGTCCGGAGAGCGCTCGTTCCCAACACCCATCGGGGCATTCCTCAATAAGTGCAGACACTTCATAAAGCACGTCCCTATAGAGTATCGAGGAGGTCACTGGTCGCGCTTTTCTGGTATTAATTTTCCGGACCATGAACAAAGGGGGCTGGAACAATTATTCAGGAACCGAGAAATTCAATGTTGGACATTGCCGCCCCCCGCACTTTCGTTTTCCAATACCTGTCGGGTCCTTTGGCCAGCGAAAAAAATGATGGAAAAGACTGGTGTGCTGAGGAAGCTGGGAAGTGGACATGGAATCTGATCTTCTTTGGAAGGTAAAAGTCAGAAAATGTATGAAACTTCACAAAATCCAAGTCCTAACACTTCTGGTTCGATTTGACTCCACACCAACCCAACTTTTGCAGGACACTAAGTTTTCTTCTTCCTTGAAAACATAGAAGTAAAAATCTTTTTTGGAGTCACGTGTCACGGGCCGACAGATCTTAGTTGCGAAATTAGCCCGTGCAACACCTAACAAGTCAAGTCAGACCATTGTTCCATAGAATAATTAGGCGAATAGATTTTCTATATTGAATTATACCACGCTCAATTTAGTTCGGGCATCCATTATATCGAATAAAATGACTAGAACACTTTAGGCATAACAACTAATTTCGATCTGTCATGACCTCATTAGGAGAGCAGCATTAGCTCTCGATCAGTTTATAAACAGGAAACCAACCGTTCCTTCAGAACTCCTAAGATAATATTCTTTCTATCCTATAACTCCCGATACAAATTTGCCCGACTCCGCTTACAAGACCTGATTGCTTCTTTTCCCTCTACATCGTTCATTTAAAATGATGACACGCAAGCTCCATTCGCACGAGGATACGGGTACGAGAGAACTTGCTCATTTAGGGCACGGAACATCCGGCCCATGTCACATGGCTCTCAGAAGGGTGAGTGAAGAAGAGTGACTTGTGACAGTGAGGATACTTCAGCCATGGGGAATTGCATTTAGGAATTCAAGGCCACTCTGGATCTGCTCACTGAGCCCCAAGCATTTAATGCCCAAAATAGGTGTCAAAAAAATAATCTCCTCAATGCCTTTATTTATTTATTTTTTGTTCCCTCCCTCCCTCCCTCCCTTCCTCCCACAATACCTATCAGCCACTTTATAGGAAGTGGATTCTGGTAAGTGATGGAAGTTGAGCATCTGGTCAATTCTTCTCCAAGTTTTTGCACCCTTTTCTTCACTCAAATATCTGCAATGAGTTTATCATTTTGAAGTTTTTTTTTTGCTGTTTTAATTCAAGTAGTGTTATTTTCATGGGCTTGCATTGAGATTGAGTTCACTGTAGCTGGTTAATGTTGTTTGTTTGTTCTTGCTGCGAAATAAGACAGGTGTAGTTTTCCCTGGACATCGTCTCTGTTCTTGCTCATGAGGCGAAACCATTTTTTTTTTTGGCATGAGGGGAGTTTGGGTTTGTAAGTGGAGAAGGTAGGAAGAACCAAAAAGTACTTGCCTTTTTAGCGCCCTCTCTCTCTCTCTCTGCAAGTCGTAATCATGAACTGCTTACTTTCCACCACCTAATCTAATGAGCATTGGGTATTGTTGAATGGAATTATGGTCTTTTCTCAGACAGTCATGGTTGCTTTCCTCATGACTCATCATTATGGTTGTCTTCATGCCCCATTCGGCGACACCTCTCTCTCTTTCTCTGTTTTCCTTGTCCCTACTCGTAGAGATTGTGTGATATTTTGATCTTGAGATGCCTTCTTAAACAATCCCATCTTCTTCTTTTTGTTCTTTTTTTTACCTTCTCCTCTTTCCGGAAGAAACAGGGCACACACACCCACTTCATATCTTGAAGTGGGCCGGTCATCTGCTCGATCAAAATCTTCTCTTGGCAATGTCATTTTAAATTCTTGGAGGGTTTGTTTGTTGAATGGCATTCGTGCATTTGGTGAGTGCTTGTCCGAATTGCTCCCTGTGGACACCCATTTCTTGCTGTAGAACTGGCAATGTCAGCTTGTTTGACTTCACATTGTTTTCATTATCTTCTTCTCCTTCCTCTTGCTCATGCTCAAGCGGGTGATATTATATATTCAGGACCTGAAGGAGTGTTTCTGCGAGGTCTCAAGTTTTCGTTGACAATGAATGGACTCAAGCTTCAAGTCTTCACTTTTAGCAGCTAACGAGGTCACGACCATCATACTTGAAGCTGTGATCTCACTTCCCTTTCTTCCTTTCTGTTGACTTTTTCCAGCTCCAGAACTGTTGTTCAACATTTTCTCTGATTTTAACAGGACAAGCACACGCGAGATAGAATGATGCTGGGCGTGAATTGCAGGACTTCCTCTTCTTCTTTCCTCTCTCCTTCACATCTAAATTCACCAAGGTTAGATTTTTAGAAAAGGATTTACGACGCATATGTTTCATTCATGACTTTCACGGGGGACGCTGACTGATAGCGCATTGCAGTGCCGGTGAAAACGGGCTTTACAGGAATATACTGAACGCATCGCCGAGACTCTCTTCGAATTCTAATTTTGTGAGTAATCTGCACATTTTTATTTTATTTTATGCACGTCCATACCAGATTATGTGCTCTGAGCTTGGTTTTTCTTGATTTGTCCATGAGAGTATTAGTTTGTAAGCTCCAGTCAATTGTCAGAGTGCATATTCTGGCAACAGGTCGAACTCATAGTCCCCGGAATTGATTAATAAGTGTCACTTCTGAAAAAGTTTTGCAGTTAACTGTACGAGTCCAAGCACTAGTTCATTTCTCATGATGGATTGCTCAACCTTAGTGGTCTATCCTATTCAGGTTTTTGAAGATCAGATGATGCTACTTTAGATTTCAAACTAGTGTTTGCCGGCCGAAACTGCTCCCGTTTTCATTCCTTAGATGAGAATTGGGCAATCTTGGGTTTGTTTTACCTTGAATGACCTGAAAGCAATTCGATCATGGAGTTTGAGACTCGTAATTAATAATTATATGGTTTGCCTTGCTATTAAAGTTAACCCTTTGAGCTGAAGTCATGCTGCTTGAATTTTCGCACTCTCTGCTTTGCCACTAAAAGGAGTCCCTAGCATAAGTACTCACTATGGATACCTACCTGGATCAACAGAGAACCCTGCCGTTTGCCTTGGTTGCTACATCTTCGCTTCTGTTTATTGATCTTCTATTACAATTATTGCATTTTCACTTGCAAGACCCAATAACGTCTGCGAGAGTTGAGACTTTACAAAGGGTACGACTGAAAGAGAACCTCTATTTGTAAATCACTTTGCTGAGTCTTCTTGACCCAGATTATGCAATTGGAGAGGACTTCACCCGAACAAATTTCCGTATATCAGGATGCTGAAAAGATAGTTAACTGTGATTCTGTACAATATATTCCTTCTAAGGGCACTCCATTGCATAAGGTTCTCATTCTATCCCCTTTAATTACATGAATCATTTTCCAACTTGTATAGTATAGTAGTTATTGTAATTTGTACTTGTCGTTCATAGTCTCTGCGACTAAATGAGCAAAGCATAGTGAACAGTGGAGATAAACTGTCTTTAGAATGTACAAGGAATTTATTCTGTTGATCATCTTAATCTGTTTGCACGGATACGTTACCAACTCACATCTGGATTTGTACTGCAGTCCAATGTGGAACTACGGAAGGAGATTGCCACACTTGAGGTTGAAATTATGCACTTGGAGCGTCATCTTCTTTCGCTCTATAGGACGGCTTTTCAAGAGCACATGTCCACTCAAGCAAAAGTCTCAGGAACAAAGTTGCAGAGCAAGACTAGGTCACCAGTGTGGAAGGTGCCTGGTGGACTCAAGCAAAGAGCAGAGCCACACATTAGGCGAAATGGCCTCCTGTGTAGTTTCCAATCTTCCCCCGCACAATGCTGGGCTTCTTCTGATAATCAGAGCTGCACTTCAAGTTCCAAAGCAATATCTGTGCGGGTGAGCATTCAAGTTGCTCTTTCGCATTCAACTTTTACTACTCATATACATGTCTTTTTCTTTATCCACGTCATTTATATATGGGAGTGATTTGGCAGGACCATACAAATGCCGATTTGGTCATAGGAGCCTCGCAGATCACCTCGGAGCGAAAGACATCTCTCTCAAAACTCCAGAGAGACTCTCCGAGGATATAGTGAGATGCATATCTTCAATCTACTGCAAGCTTGCAGATCCCACTCACATTCAAGTTGGCTCATCAGCTTCACCAACTTCTTCCCTGTCCTCCTCGAGCATATTTTCTTCTCATAACCCCAGAGATAGTTGGAGCCCATCTAGGAATGAGGAGATTTCGGTGCATCAACTTCAGGGATTGAGAGAGGAGAGTGGGAGATATGGAGATATGGTAGAAGTTCTCAAGATATGTTTGGATGATAACAGCTTCAAGTTTGCTGCTACGATGCTGCAAAAGTTCAGGTGGTTCATGGCTAAAAAAAATAATAATGACATT
>JAGVVM010011094.1:0-12386 GCA_019149425.1 Psidium friedrichsthalianum
GGTGAGTCAGGAATTGGCCTCCTCTTGTAGTTGCCGGGCGTGTTCACGTCCCCTGCCTTGACGGCAGCAAATCCCATCATCTCCAGCCACACTGAACTTATGATGTCCCATTTAGTCTCTGCATTGATGATTTTTTTCCAGCTGTGACGCAAGGCGGCATCCCTTGTATGGGCGAACTTGCTCTTATCTCCTTTCATGACCATTGGAGGTATTTCCGTGTTCACGTCGTTGCGGAGCACATTGCAAGCTTCGGTTACGCCAGTTATCATTGCGTTCTTCTCATTGAAGATACTCGTTGCCTCTGCATACATGTCTCGGAATTCAATGCGTCCAACTCCAACCGGCCAAGAGAAAAGGTGTTCCACCAAAAGATACAGCATATACCGAGACAACTGCTTGCTCATTTTGGACGGCGTTTGCAATAGTCATCATCCTCCTCATATTCAGGGACGCATAAGAGTTGGGTAGCATGTGCCAGACGAGGATGCTCTGGTCGAACTCTAACTCGATGCTCCATTTGAAAATCTTCAATAACTCATACTTTTTGAGATGAGACCTCCCGGTGGTTCCACACGGACGGGTTCTCGCTTGTCGCCTGGGACTCAAATACTCGAGGACTCGTTCCCTTTAGAAAGTCGCTCACTTTCGCATCACCCTTGCACCAGCTCCTTCAGAGCCACCGGGCCGACCCATGGCAACTCTAGGATTCCACGGAGTGCAGGGCTTTTCTTTTGAGGGCAAAGCTTATTAGGTTATATTGTGGCATAGAACCTGACCACCTGTGCCTGTTATACAGTGGTTTTAACCGTTCGACAAAATCCAGGATCGCGAGCCAGTGATGGTTCATCAGCCAACAGCGGCTTTGTCAGAGATGAGAAGAACGTATAACGCACAAATCTCCAGGAAATTGGCAACCGAGAGCAACACAAAGGTCACATAGACATTGATCTTGGAGTAATTGTCCTTCCCAGACAAGGAAAAGCACCAGGCCGCAATGGTGAATAGTAATACCCACGATGCGGAGAGCGAAGCTCCATGGCTTCTGGAATGTTTTGGCCTTAGTGTAGAACAAATCGAACATGAGTCCCAGTTCTATCTCGATAACTCTGAATACCACGTGATAATGTTTTTTCTGGAGCGTTGAAAGGCTAGTGTTGCTGTCCTGGGAGCTAAGCACGAGATCTGCAAAAAGGCGCCGGAAAATGTCAATCAGGTTTGTGGGCAATTACCAACTCGTCCCGGTTGGCGCTTACTCATAGCTTCAGGTAAAAGATTTCTGTCCCCGGAAAGACGCCGGAAAAAGTCGGACATTGCCAATAATTGGGGCTAACAACAACTGGCCGCAGTTACTATTTCCTGTGCGCTGTTCGAGCCTGTTCCTCAACTCCTCGGATAAGGAAATTCATCAGGAGAAGAAAGATGGGATTCCGCGTCCTCTCTCTGTACCACCATCAACCCTCGTGTCGCGTGATGTCATAGCCCTCCGCCTTCTTCAGCTTATATTCCTCTAGGATCTTCGAGTAAGGGAGAGCACGGTCAGGGATCGAGTCCCTGAAATGTTGGCTGCTTGCGGCCCGGAGGACGTAAACCTCTCGTAGCACTTTATGAAGCCGGAGGCGATGATGAGGAGCGAAAGTATCCAGAGCCAGCGTTCAGAGCCTATCAACAACATCTGGAAGAAGATGTACAGCGTCACGGCTGTCTTGATGGCGAGTGTGTAACTACTCCTCAACCAGAACTCATTGTCCTCAAGGGCATAGGCCGAGATGGTGTCAGGACCGCCAGATGCAGCAGCAGGAATGGTGCCCAGAACGCGGCCATCTGGGCGTCTGGGTCCAGCCCCTTGGCGGTGTCATGCTGCATTTCCTTGACCTGGGTCCGTGATCTTGCCGAGTGCGTAGATCGCGGCCGACTCTGGCCAGCAAGTAGCACAGCCAGACCAACACCCTCAGCCATGCGCTGGGCTGGTACTTCCGGCGATAGCCAGGAAGATGAGCAGTACTTGAATGGTAAGGCTGAGAGAACTAGGACTCGCAGTTCCCATTCCACCCATAGTTCCTTTAGGTAAGACATTCCCTCCGTCTATCGGTTTTTACAGGTAAAAGGAAAGCTGAAAATGTATGCTTTATTCGACATATATAGTATGGATTTGAGAAGCGGACGTGTAATAGAATAAAGAGGCAATATCAACTATCAAATTCAAACCTAAGAGTGTCATCTTTTATTTGTCAGATCTGTAAGAAGAAGGGGCAGATGCATTGAATTACTGATATCATTTCGACAACATTATCAAACTATCAATATAACCCACGGCCTAGCTGTCTTCATTATCTCAAACTCACAAGGATGGAACGGCATTATGGGAGAATTGGGTGTTAATACTCATATGATAGATAATAATCCAAGTAATCTCGTGAACATTGTTCTTATCATGGGCGGGATAATTTGAGAGTTGGGATGGTACATCATTGCCGATTACTCGTATTAGGATTGGTAATTTCGTGCAATGAGACTAGTCAGTTTTCACTTTATAATGTTCTAGTCGTTCCACAAATTAAGAAAATCTATTATCTATCTCTCAATTGATGCAAGATTATCCTTGTTATTTTGAGTTTAATTTCTCTGGTTTTTCTATCAATGACTTGAGGACACACCGGGTATTGCTGAAGGGAACTAATCATGAAGGATTATATAAAAATAAGGACCCGTATTCCATGGCTTTGTTTCCTCAAAGAAACAAGATAGCGGATAACTTATGCGGCATCACTGATTAGGCCAATCCAAATAGTCAAATTTTACAACTTTTGCGGATTGATGGTTTGATTTCAGTAAATAAATCCATTGGCACTTTATGTCCAAGTTGTCATATTAGTAAAATATGATGTTTACTTGTTTTAGATCACATTTGGAAAATAATTTTCAAGATCATGACTTTATCTTAGGCTAATATCGAATTTTTAATTTTTATTTATCTATTTTTCCTTCTACCTAGCTATTCGCTAGTTGCCGAACCACGGTGAGGCTTAGCCTCAAGCTCACTAGGAGAGCTCGAGCTTGCAAATCCAACAGGCCCAACCCTCGCTCAAGACTAGCGAGGCCGAGCTCGCCACAGCACAAGCCGTGAAGCTCAAGCTCGCTCGTCACTAGCTGTCGCCGAGGCCTAGCGACTTGGCCGAGGGGAAAGAAAAATAAAAATAAAAAATAAAAGAAAATATGCATAATATTTAAATATTATATAAAAAAAAATAGAATAATAAGACAACAAATATCAAAAAAATTCAGAGGCTCAACTCCGCACAGTGTTTTCACCTCTTCAGATTGGGGGATTCACTTTCCTAATTTTATACATTAATATTTTCATTGACCAAAACATATTTCGCTTGACTTGTCATTTTCGACAAACCAAATGGGTAAAATTCGAAAAACGAATTCTCGAAAAACATTTGCACTCAAAAACATACCGAGTGATTTATTGAACTTTTTTTAGGTAAAGTCAAAACGCAAACAACAATCTTGGATCCTTAGAAGACGTTGAACTACCCACTCTACAAGCGGATGAGTTACCACCTAGTTCGGGGTCGCTTTCTCATTGGAGTTTATTCCCGACATATATTTGTTTTCTTTTTAATTTATCAACTTTTTATTGGGTTAACGACTTACTTTGTCCAATTAATAACTTGTTAAGTATATAGGTTTACTCGGAATCACCAGCCTACCTTTCATTATAAGTTTGTAACTTATGTTTACACAACAATTTTTTTTTTTTGGTCGGATTGCACAACAAGTTTACCTATGCATCTTATTTATGTTGCGATGGACAAGAAGGCTATCCATTGATCTCCAGAGAATTGACGGAGTATTCAAAGAGGCTCGGACCACTGGTCGTTATAAAAAATAAAAGCATAGAGAAGAAAAAGAAAAATCAGTAGTCAATAGAACTCTATTAGTCTACAGGACTGAAATATTCACCAATGTTTTGTTGGTTTGGGCACAAATGACAACCATTCTATTTTTATGTTCCTGAGAAACAGGTTTGGAACATAAATATATTTGTAAAATAATTTCATTTTTCTATTTCTTAAGAAAAAAATTTGCCCAAAAAAATAGGTTTGAAACAGAAATGAAACTAGAAATTTTCTTTCTGGAATAAAAATAGAATAAGAATTATTGCCATTGCTCACTTCCTCTCTCTCGCGGCGGTCTCCTACTTTCTCAAGTCTTTGTTGTCAGTTGACGGTCGAGGCTCGGCGGCCAGTAAACGTAGAAATTTTACATTGTTATAAAGGATTTCTGTTCGGGGAACATTAATCTTGTGTTGTTATGAAATGTATTTCTCTGCTCAGAAAATCATCCATGAAATAAAAATAGAAAATCTATTTATTGCCAGAAATAGCTCTTGAGAACAGAATGGTATTCATTCATGCGCCAAGGTGAAAGATTCAGTTGAAAAATTCAAGTTTTTTAGGAGCCTCTATGAGCAAAATCTTGCCAACTTGGGGAAGTTTGTGCAGTTAGGATCGCCCGCCCGGGACTAGTCGAGGTGCAGGAAAGCTAATCCGGACACCTTAACTCACACTAAACCAAAAGAAAATGAAAAGGGGGAGAATAACATGCAACAACCTTGCGAAATAAGGAAAGATTAGATATCACCAACATATAAACATTCGTGAGCCTCTGGCTAAAGCAGAATTTGCCAACGAATTACAATGTAGAAAAACACACACAGATGGAGATACGATAGGAAATAGATAAAGCACCCCGTGAGCATCTGAATACTCTTATTATGAGCGTGAAACATTCATTGCCGGAAGCTGATCGATCCGGGCCGAAGTCAATCCTCGTCTGTTTCATCTGGCACCCCTCCCTGTGCAACAAGTAAAAGCTTTCGTATTGGCCAGCAAAAGATAAACACGATTGAAGGAGATGAACTTAGAAAACTGCAGTATACGATATCCATGAAATTTTCATCCGGTGTTTACCTCGTAAATATCAACTCCCCTAGCTGGAGTCGATCCTACAGTGAAGATAAAATGCTATCAATATCCATCATAAATATAGCACCATTAAAGCACATCTTCTATAGATCAAAGCGGTTTTCGTTTTATCAAAATCTATCAATGAACTATATTGCTCTTTAAAATGTTCGCTCATGTTTCTCCTCAAGAGTAATTAAATTTTTCTTAAATAGTACATAGTGGAGTAAATTTGCATTTTTCGTTGATAATTGATATAACAAATAACATAATAGTATATAATAGACTTTACCCCGCGCTGTAGCTCCGTTGTTTTTGACCAATGTATCTTGGCGAACTTCGACACGTTCAACAAGGACTTTGTTAACTCTATAAGACTCACAAATTCCAAGCTGTTGATATGAGTCAGGCCGGTAACCTCCTTTAGCTCCTTGCACTGCTGATATCCAACTCTTTGAGATTACGCATCGCCCCTTGCTCGACTTTTAATTCTTCCAATTCCTCGAGCATCCATATTTTTAAGACGAGGAGTTTGGAAAACCTGCATTGCAATGCAATTTTTTCGTGGAGCACGATCGAGCCAATAACCTGAGATCAATCAAACGATCCAGGCTCTGTAGGACTGGCATCGATCGCCTTTACATCCTGACATCGACAAAGTAAGCCTTTCCAGATTCAGAGGAAGGACCGAACGGAGGTTATGTTCGGGCCGCAACGATCCAAGCAAATTACAAGTTTGAAAGTTTTGTGAGCCCTGCCATGTTATATAAACGTGGACCGCAGGCTGACCGAACAAGTCCTCGATCTCAACCTCAGGGACTTGAGATCGTCAGCTGTGAAATGCATTTTGCCACCGCACTCGCCATCCGGGACGGCACGTCACACCCAGCTTCTTCAGGCTTTTCAGCTTTGTAACACACTAATCATGGGGCTCTTATCAGTTCTATGAACAGACCCCATAGCGTCTCGAGTTTAGACCCTAATGAGATATGGTGTGGGATGGAACCGTCAACGATGCTTCGCTCAAGTATAGATGTTGGAGGTTCTTGGCATTCCAAATGGCGCTTTGTCACTTTGGTTATGTTGGTATGCTTTAGATCTAAGGTTTCCAGGAGCAACAGATTCACCGACTGATTCCGGAATCGAATCCAAGCCGTCCATCTCAGTCCCAAATACCTTAGGTTCGGCAGTATATTTCTCAAATTTCTTGGGGAACACAGGCTTGTAAACACCCTCGAGATCAAGGACCCTCAGCAAATCTTGCCCTCCATCTATAATTGGTGACTTAAGAAGAACTTCGATCTCTCTCGCTTGTTGTGTTCCTGGCTTACAGGTGTTAAACAATGCAAAAGACCGAAGGTATCGGACCATGTAATCAGAACGTCCTGTTGCTGTGTTTTGCGCTTGTTCCGGTTGATTAGGAGCATTCTGCTCAGCGTCGGGCTGATCTCAAGAAGTCCGAAGTCTTTTGCTTCCGAAAGAAAAATCATAAAGAAAAGAAGGCATGCGACATGATCGGGCACTTGTGTCCGGATTCAGGCGTACCACACGAATCAAGTTCCTTCTTTCTAATTCACGAAAACATTTCTCCGCCGGCTGCATTATGCCCGGCCGGTCAACCTTCTCTGCCAACAACCCCTCAGCAGCCCATAGCCGGAAAAGCCTCCTTGTGGGGACCTCGGATCCTTAGGAAAGAGAGCCATATAGAGAACGCATGGCTTCATCATGTAGGGCAATTCGTGGAAGCACAAGAGCATGACATCGGCGAGGGTGGGATGTTCTCCGAGCCCATTGATGAGGGCCACCCTTTTGTTCTCTTCCACAGCAGACAAAAGTCCTCCTAGCAGTGAGATCGCTGGGGCAGAACCTCCGCATTTTATGCAGAATTAACGTCTCCAAAGCTGAGATATCTCCTCCCGTGAAGCTATACCGCAGCAATGACTTGCAATCTTCATCGATGAGTGTAGGGCATAATTTGAGACCATCACTCGAGGGTCTACAAAATTTTGCATATCTTCATCAGTGGAAGTGACAATTACTCTGCTTCCATTATTTACGTCCGCAAATGGGCGCAAGAAGTCGTCGAACGGTTGGACGCCCAAATTATCCAAAACTATCAAGTATCTCTTCTCCATCAACAATCCATAAAGCATGTCGAACAGCTGCTCCTTATTCTTGTGCTTCAAGTCTTTCAGCTGATCTCCGACTGGCATCTGTAACAGTATGTCCACCAGGAGGCTCTCCGTCCAGGACTCTGCCCCTTTGCCTTTGACATGGACCCAAGCGCGACAGTCAAAGCGATGCTTGATTTTTAGCATGTTGAAGACACTCCTCACCAGTGCGGTCTTGCCACAGTGTTGTTTGCCCACCACCGCGATCACCTGAAGAGGGGTGTTGAGATCCTGAACCGGAGGAGGAGGGGTGCGACAGCCAAAGCAATGCTTGATTTTTAGCATGTTGAAGACACTCCTCACCAGTGCGGTCTCGCCACAGTGTTGTTTGCCCCCACCGCGATCACCTGAAGAGGGGTGTTGAGATCCTGAACCGGAGGAGGAGGGGCGTTGGCATCCTGAACCGGAGGAGGAGGGGCGATGGGATCTGGAACCGGAGGAAGAGCAACAGGACGAGGAGTGGTGGGACCGATCAACTTGGCCACGAGAAGATTCACACTTCGGTCACGGTCCACAATATTGGACTCGACCCTCGTATTTCCTCCATATTCCATTCCATTGTCCTGCTGGCCATTTTCAGCGTCAGGCCAGAGCTGTTCGAGCTCTTGGAATGGCCTTATAACTCTCTTCCTGAAATCCGTGGTCATGTTTTCCCTGGCACATACTCGGTCCGTTCCTGAGAAGAACCGATCTAGTTTTGATTTCGACATGTGATCTCGGAGCAATTGGACAAGGAGTTGTTGTGCAGTCTTCTCAGCATCGCGAGCCGTAACCTGAAGGCTTTCACTGCGATAATCAGGTTGATGGTTGTGGTAGGCGTGAAGACGGTTCATGATCTTTTGGAGACTTTTAATGGAGCGAGAGATTTGATCTCTTAAGCTTGGATCGGCGATGATGTCTTCGGACTTGGAGAGAAGATCACGAAGACTGCCATCGCCAGTGAAACGGCCAATTCAGGGTCAGCCATGGGTGAGATTGCTGAAAATGAGGGACAGATGACCAAACTAGAGAAGGATGATAAGCGATGGTCTTAAGCTATCTATAAGCCTCAGAATAGAAGTAAAATGAACATAGCTGATGCATGTGCCAATAGAAGAACGTTTGAAAGTTTTTGAGCATTTTGCATTGGAAAAAGAATAAACTGCGTGTCCCACGATTTTGAAAAAATGAAAAGCAAAGTTGAATGGCAAAATAATACTATTGTAATCAAACCAATGTCAATTATTTATTTCTGTTTTCTGCAGTTGGGCAGAGAAAAAATTTAATGATGTGCGAAAACTGGCATTAGATGGGACAGAGTTGAATGGCAAACTAATACTATTATTGTAATCAAGTAGTAACACACGAAAGATTATAATTAACAATGATTCTTATTATCGTATATGTATTCTCCAACTACGAAGGTGTAGAAAATTTCTTACACTGATAATGGATCTTAAATAACCATAAAACATAATAAAAATATTGAAGGACCCCATCCATCTGCTAACGTCAATGGGACCGTTCTTATTGACAACGTTGTATGCGTGCAAGATGAACTTGATCGGCTAATGACAATCTTTTTTTCCCATCACACCAAAGTCCCTTTTTTTTTTTTGGCTCAAAAAAAGCAATGAAAAGACCAACTTTTCTCCGTTTCAAAACCAGACCGATTCATTGAGACAAATGGAGCAATCTTAACAACTCTGCTTATAAGAGGGCAGTGTTTGTTTTGAAGAATTTTATTGCTCGAGTCCAGTGCTGTCTTCATTTTTGGGAGTTTAGTCCACAGTGGCAAATAAAATTCCCGTGCCAGACTCTTGATATCGAAGGATTTTTCATGTACAATCACAAGACTTGATTGGGAAAAGGGCAGAATTTGGGAGATGAAAGGTGGATTATACCGTGTAGAATTCTAAGCATATACAGTCTAAACAGTAATTGTGTACTTTAAAAAACAAATGACCACTGTTTAGCTTGATCTTACAAGATTAGATCATTTATCCAGCCGTAATTTCTTCGATCTGATTAATCACTTGCAATTCAAGCATTTCATCGCCCTCTTGGCCTTCTACTTGTTGAAACATGTAAGCTGAAAAAAAAAAACGGAAAGCCTAATTTCCCTGGGTTTTTCTTTTTCTTTTTTTTTTTGGTCGGAGGCGCGAATTTTCATTTCACTCAAAAAGGAGCATATCGCTTCAAGATAAAGATGAAAATCAAACAAAACAAGGAAATTGAAAGATAAATCAACTTAGTATAATTTCCATGACGCGCTCATTCCAAAACAAAGACGGATTATCATAATATACAAGCTCAACCGACAGCTATCATTGAATGTGACATAAGATGAATACACGCTGAAGGAAATATCCTTCTTCACCTACAGTTTTGCCAAAAGGCAATGCACACTTAAGTTCAGGCATCCCCAATACCATCACCGAAAAAAATCAACAACCTTGTCAATTACAGATCTATTTCTAGATCGGAATGATAAGAGCACCCAAATATAATATAACTCTAGATCAGGGAAAAAATTGCCAAAGAGATACTATCTGATCACAAAAATTACTTGCAAACAAGCCAACGGCTGAAGTAAATAGATGGAGCTGCACTCGACTTATATAGAGCAAGCACCAAAATCAAAACAAAGCAAGCAAATCCAAATAGCCGATTCTTCGGAGGCGCTCATACTACGTACTATGAGCTCAGGCAGCCGATATGGTAGATCTGAAGCGGCAGGGAACTCGATCTGCATCACAAGTTGGAAAAAACTCCAATCATGGTGTGGAGCGGCGCGACAGGTAGAGGGAGTGATGACGTGTCACATAGCGGCGTTAACTTAACGCCTTTGACGAGGAGGCGGACTTCCAATGCCCACCAGTCTGCGCGAGGGAAAGCTTAACTCACCGACGTTTCCGGGGTTGTCCCGAAAGTGCCGATTCTAATATCCCAACCATGTCCTTCTCCAATATGCCCAAGTATTCCACGCGTTCCTGCTTGAGTCCATCCGGGTAGAGTGAGACGGAGGTTCACCGGAGCTTCCCATTCCTGGCTTTGAGGGCATCATCATCTCACCGTGATATCGATATGGTATGTTGTCATTGGAGAAAGTGTGGTCGTTTTACATGTCCCACTGATCTCCAGCCAGCAAAATTTATTAGCTGGGCGAGAGGACATTTTTGGGCCCCCCGATAGCTGAAACTCAGAATATTCATTCAAGCAAAGCAAATGGTTGGCTCACTAGCAGATGATCTCATTTTCATGTACGCAATTCAAAGCTTTTTTGGAGCAGCAAAAAATTGTTTTTAAGTGCCGCTCATAAATGAAAGATGAAAGTTGGATTTGAAATTTAGGATGAAGAAGCAACGATTACCATGGTTCCCCCTCTTCTGTCACGTCCAGTTTTGGCTATTGTGTCGTGCCAGTGATGGATAAGCCCTTAGCCAGAAAACATCAAGCAGATCTTGTTCAGGCGTTTGTCAACCAATACTGTATTATAGTGCTGTCCCTGTAAGAACAAAACAGCGATCGTGAGCGAGCCAATACCAAAAATCAGATCAAACCGAGCTCCCATCTGGTCTGTGATGAAACAACTGTCTTGTAGATCCACTATCATCTGCAAGTGGTCTTGATTTACAGACTTTTATACTTGAACAAAAACGACATGCTCTTTTTTTGTCCTCTGGAAACTTCTGTTGCTCGCCCTGTCCTCGTTGGACTTCAAAAGCACTCCTTCACACGCTACCGGCTCTGATCCTGTTCGTTGAGGGAGCCAAATTCGTTGTCGCCGATCGCGCTTCGCAAGATCCGATGGGAAGCGAGAGGAAGCTGGCTGATGCCGCGATTTGAAGACGATCCTGACATTTTCTTACACGTTTAATCGTACCTACTATACAGGTACACAGAGATCAAAGAAGCAAAGGTTTTGGAGTTGGGGACTAAATAGAAGGATGACTTATTGGTTCAGCCTTCTCAAGATCCCATAGGAAGCGCGAGGAGGAGGCTGTCGGATGCCGCGACTTGGAGACGATCCTGACATCTTCTTCCAGGTATACTCTTACACTATACAGGCACACACGAGAAAAATATTAGGTACAGACTTATAAAATCCGACATGGCTTCTGCTGTTTTGAGCCAATGCAGGTCTAATCAGAACCAGGGACGCGAAGACGACGAACAAAGCAATCGACACGATGAAAGGAACGCCGGCGTGATTCAATGAGGACAAATTATTTCTTGAGTCAATTTCACACATGCTGAAATTTTGGTGCGAGATTCGAGGAACGTTAAAGAGGTGAATATCAAAGTACGAAAGTGCTGCGGTTGTTATCTGCATAAGCTGTCCCCGAGGCACGCCAAATCTTCCTCGCATCTCTCGCATCGCCTGGCCTCGCAATGAGAAAGGTTGTACGAGGAAAAATCAAGCAAGCAGATAGTGAAACTCACTAACCGGACAGGCAAAGTCTTGGTTGGAAAATCAGGTCGGAAAAGGAAACGACCATCGATCGATCAAGCCACCACACCATGGCGCTGATCGGAGAAAATCTCGTCAGAAGAAGAACACGCAAACACAGAGAGGGCGAGCTAGGGGTGTTTTCCGCGAAAGAGACTGGACAAAATGGGGAAAGAGAGAGAAGAGAGAGAGAAGAGAGAGAAGGTGCGAGAGAGAGATGACAGAAGGAGAGGGGATGTTTGCATTATATAAAATTGAAATATGGTCTGAAAAGGGTTTTTTTCAATTAAGAATTAAAAATATATTATATTTACTAAAATAGATTTAAAAAATATTAGCACGGCATTCTACCTACAGCACTAGGCTTCAAGCGCACAGTGAAAGCTGCACGGCCCCCGAAGGCAGTGCCACGCGAGCCCAAGGATTGGCCCACAACACTTAATTTTTTTTCATTTTTCATATGGTTTCAAATCTTATTTATAACATTTATATTATAAAATTTTTAAATATAATTTCTCCTTTTTGAAGCTTGTTTTTATAAATAATTCGAATAATGAAATAAAAATTCATTAAAATGCATGTAATTAATTTACTTAGTATGTAAATAATTAATAAAAATTAAATAAAAGATTTATCTTAACAAGTTAATATTTTAGTGCATACTAAATAAATAATAATTGAAAACCACACAATCAAACAACTAACCCCAAAAACCACCACACAAACAATATATCACACCAACCAACAAACCCAAAAAACAACCAAACACACACCCAACAAAACCCCACTACCCTCCACTAACATCCTCTC
>JAGVVM010011095.1:0-14413 GCA_019149425.1 Psidium friedrichsthalianum
GCATTTGTTGGTAAACTCCGTTGTCTATTACAAATCCTTACATGATGTAGAAGCTGCACAATGCATCACAACTAGTGAACTTTGTCCACATACGACAATATCAGTCCATAATTTGTCCCACATAGGTATGTGTTGTAAGTTACAAAGCTACATTAAGAAGTGATTTCTACTCAGAAAGTATCGCTATGTATGTACTCTTTTTCAAAGAGTACCACACTTCCAAGACGGGAAATTAGTTACACCATTCATGGCACATCTGATCATCTGCTTTGGTTGCTATCTATTACCACTTTTCAAAGAGTACCACACTTCCAAGACGTGAAATTATTTATGCCATCCTATGCACATTCTGCATCATCTGCTCATATGATCAATAAGCACACATAAAAAAAACGATTGGTAGCTTATGTTAAAGCAGAAGATTAATTATTATAAAGCTTGTCACATGTGATGACATCTTATTGAGTAATCAATATATGTATCGAGTCATGAAATCAACTTTGTGATAAAGTCTGCTAGCGATCATGATATCCTAGAACTGAGTTGCAGAATTGTGATGAAGAATCCATTGATTTCAGCAATAATGAGAGAATACTCCAAGCCAAAACAAATGAAAACAGATACAAACACAAAACTCATTATTATTCCACAAGGATTCCCTTGACGAGAACCTTGAGGGTGTGCAAACGGGACCGGACCGGACCATCCAGGTTGGTCCAGACTTGAGGGGGGGCGGTCCAGTTCCTTGGTCCCAATAAATGGGACCACAATGACCAGTATGGGCGGTCCGGTCTCCGGTTCCCCATCCCGGAGACAACAGGACTGAACCGTCAGAATATATATAATTGTGTATATATATAATTAGAAAAAAGAACTAGAAATGTTAGCACAACTCTATTCTTGAGGATACTGCTAAGAAAGTGAACAACGGCCTAATCTCTCTTTGCCTCCTCCACTTATCATTCAGTTATGGTCATACTTTTTTCTTTTAGCCCCTTCACCCTTTTTTCTTCGTTTCTCCTCATTTTTCCCACCTAATGTGGCGCTGTGGATCTTCGTTATATTGACATGGACATTTATGCGCAAAGTATGCCCAAGTGGTGAAAATGAATAATAGATTGAGGTTTTTTGTTATCCATGTTCTATAAGAAGCTTAGTATTGCGGTCCCACTGGGACCGGACCGCCAGTCCTGCCCCGTCTGATCCCGGTCAGGTCCTTGGTCCCAAATTTGGGGACCGGGGGCTACCGGTCCGGTCCCCGTTTCCATGCTGGGACCAGATCGGCCCGAACCATGCACACCCCTACGAGGAATAGATAAAAAGCAAAGCCAAGGGTTGTTTCCTGTCGCACGTATTCTGAGACATTCTATTGATCTTTTCCATTCTTTCAGCCAGAAGAACAAATTTCTACTTTAGGGTGGACGCCACCACAAGCACAGAGTGAAAAACTATAATTTATTAGTGACAACACCAATAACTGAGATGTATCAACAAATAGAGATCCTACGAACCGTGAATCATAGCCTCGGAAGTGGGTCCATAGCAAAGCAAGCCCATAGAGCTTCCTTTCTTATCTGCATGTGCACAAAAAAATACAACCAAGGTCTTGTCTTGAAAAACCAATATTGAGAAAATCTGATACAAAAGTTAGACAGCAACAAGCAGTTTTGTGTTATTAGTGACAAAGCAATCATACAACAAGAAGAAAGTTGCTCCAACGGATCATTTGGGTATATTTTACAAGCACCTTTAGATGAGCCTTAAACATGATTTGCTAGATCTAAAGTAAGGGCTTATATAAGCTATCAAAGACATCAGAATACAATGATCTAGTTAATATATGAGCTAGCCAATCCATAGATGAGGCATATATAATAGAAGATAAAAGGAGCATAAAGGCAATCAGTACCAGAGTAAAAAAGGAGGAGGAGATACTATAAGCAGAGAACAACCACTGTATGCCCCTATGGCTAGTCAGACGCGGATAAGAGAAAGGCATGCTTTTATATGGTACTAAATTAACAAGCGTACCCTCCAAAGTTCCTCCTTGGCTTCAGGATCCTTTGCAAAAACAAAGTCTGAGCCGTTGTGCTCTGAAACAATCTTCTGGACAATATGTGTTTGCTCGAGTGAATAAGCCTCTGTACTAAAGATAAGATAAGCTTTGTGGCAACAGAAAAGGGTATAATTGCTTGCTCATTTGAGTATATTATGATTTGGCAGTCAAGAAAAGATCCAAAGGCATATGTTAACAGCAGGATGAAGCAAGAGTAGAAAAGAAATCATATAAAACATTCAATTCACTGTCGACCAAAAAAAAAAAAAATGTTCAAGTGACCACCAAGAGGTTGCCCACCTGTTTGCCACCAAGAAATGATCTTGTACTGAACTTAGCGACTTAGTTCCTACTAAATTCAGAAAACTACAAGCCATTGTGATTGGCTTTTAAATGCTAAGTACTATGTAATGGCTTCTTTTATCTATGTAGTGAGATTAGCTTTCGAGAGCCAAACTTCCAGATGCCTCCTGTTCCGTCATCTGGCTTATGTTCTTCAGAAGCGATGACTTCTTCTAAGAATGCATAACCTGATTCCCGAAAACATCTGAAATACTAAATACAAGTAACTAGTGACACTAAAGAAAAATGCTATGCAGCACCAAAGACACATGCCCTGGGCATGCGTTTGGACAGGACAATACCGCATCAACAAGCAGGAATCACTTGGTTCTGCTACGACATCCACAACACTCCCCCCTGCCCGCCCCCCCCCCCCCCCCCCCCCTCAAAAAAAAAAAAATTACCCACCCCACGTTGTTCTTTTGTCAAAAATACCATATGCAGGTCTTAAGATGTTGGGCCTGGGATAACAGAAAGCAAGAAATTGAACCGGGATGTTTTAAAAAAATTAACTTGGAAAAGAAATAATTGGTAAAATTTGTCTTTTCACCTGTGCCAATAATTCAAACATCAATGTAGGTAGTTCAGGCAAATTCTTTCCATTAGCAAGATTAACAGCCTTCATTTGGACCTCATCCAACAACTCAACCCTTGATACCTAATCAGTAAGGACAGAGGTTCAGCAGACATTTGGTGGACAACACATTTTTGTAGTGTAGATGAAAAGATAAAAGGTAGTTCAGCTGCTGCTACCTGTATACCCGAGTGCATAGTGGCAATAGCAACGTCTGCTGCATCCTTCACAGAGGGGAAGTTACACATTGCAACCTGCAGCATTATCGGATCCACCAACTGAGAAAGATCTCCATGAGTACAAGAGATTATATAAAGTCAATTGAACCGCTCAGTTTTCTAAACATGGGCATACAAATGATGTGAAGGACTCTTATCAGTTTCAATAAATGCAAATAAGCAGAGCACCAAAATTCATTTTGAAACGCTTGTAGCTCTAGAGGCTATCCCAAATGAGCAATTTATGATGGTTACTTTCAAGAATCCATGTGTCCTTGATGTTCTTATCCACTCAAACAACAGATGGTAACAGATTGACAAACTACAGGAGAGAATTCAAGTGTCTCAACATAAACACTTCTTCTGGTCATTTCTTTATCAATTATGGCACTTATCTATTTCTCTAACATTCTGACCTAACTCACTCGAACTATTATCCACTTTAGCCCACCCAATACTAAGCCTCGCGGTTTTTCCTTTGTATATATAAGCAGTTTCCCATAAGGTCGCCTGCTTTGATGATGCTCTCACCCAAGCTTGCTCGACATAGGTATTTCAATGCTAAGGTAAGTTCTTACACCAAAAGCTACCTCTTGTGAAAATATGTTAAGTCATGAACACTCTGTCCCCGTTGAGTATGTAATTCGGATCATTCATGCCCCTTTGTCATCCCAGAAATATGGCAAGAGCCGCACCTTGTTCGAACCCTTTTGACCCCACAATCACTCCTCGCCCTCATCAGACTCGCATCAATGAGACGAAATAGTAACGAAAGAAGGGCAAAAGTGAAGAGTAAAATGCTTCTCCTCGTTTGAAAACTTCAGATGGGATGGACATATAATAAACATGCGTACTATTGAAACATGCCAGCCAAACTGAAGAAAGTCTCAAAGTACCACTGAATGCTGAGGAAGTTTCTGAAGTCGTAGGGTAACTTCTGTTATCACACCCAAAGTTCCTTCACTTCCAATAATCAGGCGGGTCAAATCATATCTGTTATTTAAATAGTCTCCAATGTCAGCAGCACATTGTAAAAATCATATATAGCTGAAAGCTAAATAAAACTGACATTCTAGAGGGGAACGTTTTTCAAAGTTTTTAGCATTTGAATCATATTTGATCATTTCGACTTTAAAAAAAAAATCACATGTGATAATTGCTGCAAACCCTGAGGAATTAATTTTTCTGGAGCTTGTAATATATATTAACTATTAAACCTTTCTCTAATATCTCTAAATATTGTCATATGATGTGCCCTCACATTCCACGCATTAAGCGGTCAAAATTATTTAAATTTAGATCCCAAGTAGTCAAGAATACTGCGAAAACCAGAAGAGAACCACCTGGACTGTAAATTCTGCCTAAAATGGAAAAAGAAATCCATTGGAATGGCATTGAGATGGACTCTATGTTCAAAAAGAAAGCAAGAAAAAAGCTATAACGTTATTTTAATCTGCACCTAAATATTAAGAATGCTTTCTATACACATTTCCCCTCAATCATTTAAAGAAATATCTTCCTTTGGCAATAGAGACTGATACAAAACATTTCTACAGGATAGGGCTGATTTCATCAATTGACAGTTATCAGATTTCTTTATTTCAACTTATGCCAAGCATGACTAAGAGCGAAAATGGGTTGAACATACATGGCATGACCCCAGGACAAGAAGACTAAACATTATGGAACTTTAAGGTTAGTTCCACTCTATGCATACACAACAAAGGCTTTAACAGTAGGCATACTTAAAACACAGCAAATGCAGCATCCAAAACCTTCATTACATTGAGAACTTTATAGGTAACCCACAATCCACCAACCTTCATTTTGTTCTTCTCTGCCTTCATATAAGCTCGCATATCTCTCTCTTATCAGGATCTATACAGACAAAAATATGAACGAAAGCTCCATTTACATTTTCTTGCTTTTTTGTGGGCAGTGGAGTACAGCACATCCAATGAAAGCTTATACTCTTTCCATATCTCCTCTCACAGGCACATAAAAATGCCCTTTGTCAACCAGGATTTAGTCAGCCCACCCAACCGCTCTTCCATCACAAACCAAGATTTCTTTGGTTTTTCCTAATTCGTTTCATTCTTTAATAAATCAGGTCCTCCATAAAAGCATGTTCTTTTAAATGAACATAGCCTTAAAAACTAAGGAACAACACACTATACTAGGCATCCTCATTTCAACTTCAGAAAAGCGACCAACCTAATAAATGCTAAAATAAAGTAAGTTACAGAAACGTGCTAGAGGAAAAGAAGCTGAGTGAAAGAATAACAGAACCAACCCTGCAGCACTCTTTCGAGCCCTAGAGGCAGTCTTTACTACATCTCCATTGGCCAGAACTACCTACAATACAAGCAGTCGCAGAAATCCTGCAGCATTTAAATGAAACAAGAGAAATCTTGCAGCATTATAATGAAACAAGGTAGAGCTCCACAAACCTTAAGGCTGATAACATTGTCACGCATAGTTCCATACCTACATGCTAAGAACTTAAGTGATCAAATTTAAAAAAAAAAAAAATCAGAATATTCTTTTAGGCAATAGCGTAGAAATTCACTGTAGAGAAAAAAGGAAGAACCAATTAACAGTTGATGCATAATAGCATGCATACCTTCCTATGGAAAAAGGTTAGATTCATATTTCATATAGAGAAAGGAAATCCAAAATCTGGCTGCCAGTATCGGCACCAATGGTATACTGATGAACCACAGACCACAAGTACGCTACTGAACTATGGCTACTTATTTGACAGGAACTTATATGTAAATATGTTTTGTTGAACATCACTTGCCAAGAGAAAGAAACCCACTTAAGATTATTCTTTACCATGGCCACTTTCTGACTGGCAATTGCTTCATGTCATATTAGCTGAGGTCAATTGCTTCATACCATTTACTTCCCCTCTTTTGAAACAGATTATCTCCATAATCTAATATTCAAATGATCCACAGATATTGACTTGCTGGAAAATATACCACCATGCGTATCATTAAAGCACCTGCTCTCTTTGGAATTTAACAGATACCTTTCTTGAAAGGCGATTTGGAACGACTTTTGCTTTTTACTTTTCCCTTTTCCTTTACTAATTGTGTTTGAATTGGACTTTTAGTAAATGTTGAATATCTAAAAGTTTTTGCAAATATTAATAGCGACCCAAAAAAAATGCACATATTAATTTGTAGAGTTATTCACAATGTTTTCTTTTCAAAAAAAATTTTTCAGCATCTTCAAAGTGTTGGAGGAAGCATTAAGTACTTTCTTTAAGGCCATCCAACAGAGTCATTCTAGTATCTATCAAAAAAACCAAGGAACTATCCACCCCTTCTGCCATCATCACTTAAACAGGAAAAACAAGGTTCACTTATTGAAATATTCCACACCCCCTAAAACGGCAGGAAACAAGCATGGAAACCTAATCAACATGCGAAGCACGCCATACCAATTAGCAGCTTGTTGATGTTTAACGTAAGAAAAGGACAGCTAGGGTAAAATTATAGCAACGCCGTTGCAATCATGAAATAACATGTTGAAAAAAGCAAAGGAACTAACCTGGCAGCCAGAGAACCCGAGCAACGAGTGGCACACATACCGCCAATAGTAGCACCAGGACCTGTTTACCAGCGTACTTGAGAAACTTTGAGACATTCCACACTAGACCGTGCTACGGCAAGCACAAGATCAACGAGACAAAACCTCTTTTACAAGCAAATTCCCTAAGACAATTCTTAAATGTATACTCCTGCATTGAAAATAACTATACACTAAAATATTAAGTCAAATAGGAGGCCCCATAAGCTCCAGCATTAAGAATAGTACAAAGAACTGACATGACGTGTTGAAAAGTAAAGTGACCTGGATCAAGAGCAAAGAATAAGCCATGAGGTTCCAAATACTCATTAAGCTCCATCCAACCAATGCCAGGCTCAACGACTACATCCATGTCCTCAACATGCAATGCTTTGACCCCCTTCCCAAAAAAAATTAGTGTAATTTAAGCACCATAAATATGGAATAAAAATTATATATCAGTCAATCATTTCAAAGCAAGACAGGCACTTTATGATGCCTCTCTAAAGCAGTCTTTAAGAACATGTTGCAACATAAGTCCCTGCAACATCACTGAAACTCTCTTGCCAAATTATTCCAGAGAAGCAAGACGAGCTCCAATCACATTCTGGTTATGAACAAGAACATAAATTCAAACAATATGTTAAAACAAAAATGATCGGCCTATGCTAGTAATGAAATTCCGAGCAGCTTAAAATCTAAGATGAATGGAAACTGTTTGAAAACAAGCATGAGTAATTACAAGTGGGGCATACATATAAAGAATGTAAACTGACACCACGAACTAGATCCTCATAAGAAAGCCTCATTTGCAGGAGAAAAACTGTGGATGTCGGTCCTGGAAAGGAGGACCCAAGGGAATGATAATTAAACATGGACTGATTGAAGGAGATGACGATCTAAATGTCCATTAATTCAGCCTATTCCAAACACAGAGGTCACAGAACCTAAAGCTACTTCATGAATACTAGAGATGGACGATATTCGGAAATTCACATTTAAATGCTGAAGCTCACAAACACAAGCATGAGCTTCTAGATTTTCCTTAATGATGACCAGATGACATTAACCTTGAAACTATATAAGTAAAAGAAAGCAACATTGAAAGGCAGTGAAGGTTGCCATGATAGAACTCAAGAAAATGTATATTACATCTTGTAATTCATTTTGAAGGATGAAAAAATTTATTCCATGAAAGGTCAAAAGGGGGTAATCCCTATACAAACAGGTTCATAAGCAGAACCCAAAAATTTTCCAATGTACATCTTTTTAATTCTACCTCTGACACATGAGCGCAGTATTCATACTTTAGAGGACACTAACAAGCAACCATGCAAAATCAACATTACGAAATAAAAATCCATGCAAAATGAATTTGAAAGACATTAAGAGTTCCCATTGACTCGGGTTTCAATTGTACAATTAGGTATCTGTATTTGCAGCATAATAGGCAGCTATTTACGTAAAATATAAAGCAAAAGTTAACTGCACATACTTTCATCAATGTCATATCAATGCAAACACCCCCATTGGGAGATAATGTGTGACCTTCAATTGATGTAGCTCCACCATATGGCACAATGGGTACCTGTTTGGGGAATTTTGATTGGAACAAGCTTAACGTTTGAAGCAGTCCAAGACTTAAATGCAAACACGAGTACTTTCAGTGAGAAAATTAGGCCAGCAAAGGGCCTTCTGCTTTCTAATCTGTAGAGTTATCTGAAATTTTTATAAGTTAAAAGAGAGCACCAGCCAATTACAAACATAAGAAGCATGCGATACTAACAGAAATATTTTAACCTAATGAGTTTACTGATAACGCGTTGAAGGATATAACCTTGTATTCATTGCAACATTTGACTATCTTAGAGACTTCCTCCTCGGACCTGAAAGTCCATAATACACATTAGGAAAGTGAAGGTGCATCAAAATTTCATAATCAAAGCACAAGAAGCCAAGTTCTGATTTTCCCATTAAGTTCCTTTTCCTAAGGGAAAGATAAAGCTAAAAAGTTCATTACAGCAGAAACTTACATTTACACAAGTGCCACCAAGAATTCCGATATATACAACCCGTTGATCAAAAACGCCCATCTTGGGGCCAACTTATGTGTATTTTCTGTGAGTGCTTTGGACTCCTCATAATATCTGAAATTACTATTAAGAGAACTTCTGCTCTAAGCTTTCAGCTGGCACTGTAGATTAGAATACTAGACGCAAATCACCTATTGCTCTCATCTTATGCTATTGATGAGCATGGAAAGTAAGTGTGGGAAATCCCATCTGCTTCTAGTTTGATTGCTCACATTACTTGTACGCGACCTCATCAACTCGAGACCCAAACAGATTAGAATCGGTTTATGGTCAATGAGATGATATGTTACATAGATATTGAAAGGATATGATAAACAAGGAAATTCAACAGTACAAACTAGTTAAATTACTCATTAATAACGAGAATGGGTAAATTTATAAAACAAAAAAAGAGTTTCTTCTAAGCATGCAAACGCATCAAGTAATGGAAAACGGAATTGGTAGGAGTATGCACTAATTTGCAGCAATGTCTTTGAAAATTGATAGGCAGGAAACTTGACATTGCTAAGTCGTAGAGAAGTTAACCAGAAAATTAAAATATGAACAGAGTTTATTTCACCAGTAGCGGTTAATAATAATGTTCATTAATTAGTGATTAAGTTATTAAACTATAGTTCACGAAAAACATCTTCAAAGCATGACCAAAGTTGGTTTTACACTGTAATAGTAGATTTCATTTGGCATCTGGTCAATACACTAACTAATAAGGACAACATCGTATCACTATTTTAACTAAAAATCGGTTGCCAATCCTCTTTACCTACTACGCCCCGCGCACGATGTTCAAACTGATCAGATGGTATGCCATTGATGTGAGCCAGTGAAATTGACCTAGGGTCTTTAATTTTCTACTTAAATACCATATGGATACAAAAGGTAACCAGTGGACAGGTAGGCCAAGCCTTTCATTGGTGCCTATGATGTACTGAACAAGGACAACCAATCTTACCTGGGAAAAACAACCACATCAGGAATATTCACTGCTCTGTGAAAACTGTTTTGGGGCTTTCCATGGAAAGATCTCTCTTCATAATCCATTGTCACGTTTTCCTGCATAAGTAATACCACAATAAACCAACATGATAAGTGAGGATGGCTTCATTCTACAGGTAACAAACAATTTCAACAGAATGTCAAGCGTGAGATAAATTACCCCACAGATAACCAGAAGTTCATCAATGAGCTCTCGTGGAACCTCTTTGTGAGAGCCTTTCACCAGATATGCCGTGTTGCCTTTGCCCCTGACCTTGACACCTCTAGCATCAAAAGAATAGTTGCCACCAAATCAAGATCCTCACAAGCTCATAGAAAGTTGGAATGGAAGAAAATTCCATGAGCACTAGAAAGCAAAAGATCCAGAATTGAAAATTTATCATCCCACTGTTCTTTGTTTAATTGCTGAGAAACTTGGAGAAGAACATAACAAGTTCGGCTCCAGAAAACTTTCAGTGCAAACGTATGGAAGAGGAATGTATATACACATTTGGCCAAAAGAAGAGTATATATGCCCAGAATATATAGTGACAGAGACCTAAAGTAACCGTCGCCATAAGTAGTTCAATTGCTTTTTCCTAACCTAAAAGTGTCCACCTTCATGTCAAGAAAACAGAAGCTGAGACTCAGACTGTAGCCAAAATGAATCCAAATCCTGAATAATCGACAGCTAAGAACAAACAACCTGGACTCGAGCAGGTATTGAAAGTTTCTGGAGAATCATGGGAATTTGCCATATATTAATTCCTGTGTAGGGTTTTCAACAATCAATTGTTTTGTAATGTCACAGTGATGATACTGATCATTCATAGTCCACTGGCAGAATGACCCCAGCAACACCAAAGAGACTACTACAATCATAAACTGCTAAATCAGGAGTATCATGAAAAGCTGATTCTAGCAGGGAATGTAACATGAAACCCATCACACGGAAGAACCGCCATTGTCAACCACTCGACAAAGTCTCCACGGAGCACAAAACTTTTCACTCCATGTCCTCAACATTGAAAATCCTTGTTTGTTTTCATGAAGGTATAAGATGAAGGAAGATTCTTCTGCCACTGAGTCAAAAGATTTTACTTTTCCTAGTGCCCATTTTCACTTCTGTTCTTCCACCTTTACCTGGAGCGCCACCATTAACCGCCTATTTACAAAGCTCGCACTCAACTTCAGCATTTAATCCCAATACTTCACCAAAACAGGACGAACCCCGAAACGCAGATCGAGGAGAAAACTCCGTACCCGGCATCCAGATCGGGAGCTTCGCAGAACGACGGCTCCGGAGAAGACCGAAGAACGAGCGATCCTGCCGAGGCGGCGACGGCGAGCGGGACCAAGGCGCTCGACCACAGCCAGAACCGACGGTCGTCGCTTCCGCCAGTCACGGCAGCGGTCGCCGCGAGCGCCCTCTGAGCCGGAGCGCAATGACGGCGCTGGGAAAGCGCGCGGCCGCGGAAACCGTCGAGGATGGCCCTGGAAGAAGAGGCGCGCAAGCGGCTGAACCAGGAATTGAAGGCCATGACGAGGCGCGGCGGCGGCGGCGGCGGAGGAGGAGATGGTGACGAGGAAGAATCGCGAGAGGGTGGGGAGGGGAGATTTGCGAGAGAAATGGGAGCTCAAGGGGGTCAATGGAAGTAGGATTGAACAAGGAAGACGCTTTGGCGACTGGAGCGAGCGAACTGAACTATAGATGGAATCACTGACGTGGAGATTTGCTTCGTTTGACTGAATTAAAAAAAAAAAAAAAAAAAAGGATATGCTTGGTAACGTTTCGTTCCTCTATTTCTATTCTTGAGAGTAAAAATATTAGAAACGTATTTGATAAGACAAATGATTTTAATTTTGATTCTATCCTCGAAAATAATTTTGGATCAAAAATAAAAAAATAAAAAAATATTCTCCAAAAAAATTACTTTTGATAATCACAAAAAAAGAACAAAATTTAGGTTCTTTTAAGAAGATTAAGTCCATATAAACTTTTAAACTTAAAAAAATTAAAATTAGATTTAAAAATTTACTAACCGCTAATTTTTTAAACACATTTTTTAAATTAAATTTAAAAATAAGCTTTAAAATTTAACAAAAATTTTAAAAAATTTAAAAGGGGGAATTAAAAATATAAAAATTTCAAAAAATCCAATTTTTTTTAAAAAAGGGGATATTAAAAATGAAAAAAAATTACAAATTTAAAAAATAAAAATATTTTTAAAAAATAATTCTCGCCACTTGGTTGTTTCTGTGAATAAAAATTTTATGCAATTACCAATTGCATTTCTGTTTGGAAACAAAAATTTTATGTAGTTATCAAATGCATTTTGATTTTTAAAAATCATTCATGAAATAAAATTAAAAAATATAATTTTTAATCAGAATTACTCTAAAAGAAAAAAAAAACGTCACTAAACAGACACTAAGGAGTTTAGAAGATTTTCTTCTGACGCCGTTAAACTAGAAAAGGATGGGACACGAATGTGAGCGGAACTGATCAAATTGATGTTGTCTCGCTAGGAATTATGCACGATGCGGTTCCTTGTCAACCCCGGATTCTCCAACTGTCAATGTTTTATCATTGCCGAAAGAATTTGGCACGACCTTTTTTTCACGTGCGTATGATAAGATAAAAGACCATCAAACGTACCTAGACAATGTACGCTATTTCATCATCATCATATTTTTCCTATTTCGTGAATTCTCGCTGTTCTTCGTCCACGTGACGCCCCGCCCGCCCGATCCTCACGGCATCGGCCGTCAATAACGAACGGCACCGGCACATCTTCAGCCTTCCCAAGTAAAGTTCACTACCATTTCGATATTGATGTTATGGTTTTGCCAGTTACGGGAAATCACATTATTGCTCCCTAAACAGCACCAAATGACTTGGCGCTTTAGAGCACAGAACATTGCTCCATAAGACTTGTACATGCATGACATTATCAGCAACTATCAAATGCCATCAAATGAGTAGATTGGATCGAGTCACAAATGGTACCATCCAAATAGACTTATTTAACATAATTATTACGGTGCAAATCTAGTAATTCGTATCCGACTTGTCCTGACTTATATTCATTAAACTCACTCTACAAAAAAAAAAAATTTTAAAAAAAAAGAAGAAAGATGAAGAAAAGTGAAAAGAAAGACTCATAGAGGAAAAAAATGAAGAAAGAAAAAAAAAAAAGAGCTAACTAACTAAATTAGAAACATATTTAGGGCCTCACCACCCTCACCGGACTAAAAGAAAAAAAAGGAAATGACAAAAGAAAATAATCAGATTTATTTATAATAAAAATTCAAATATTTTTAATTTAAATTTTAAGTAGTTGATTTATAAATTGTTTATTTTAAAAAAATTATCCATAGTGCTTTAGCAATATAAGTTTTTTTTTTTTTTTGAAATCTATAAGAAATAAGTTTTCCTAATTGGGTTAAATGGAAGTGTTTTAACTTTTAACACTATGTGTAAGGACGGTATGCGTAGTTAAATTTGCATTTCATGAAAACAGTTCAAACTTGAATTAGGCTATTTCGATCCAAACCCACCTGTTTGATTTCAAGAGTGCCAATTATTTCAAACGTTGTCATGCAGTCTCATCTCTCTTGAAAATACCACAAACCATATTCCCATAGATTACCAGTACTTACTTGCGGGAGTTAAGTTACCAATTTGACATAAACTCTCCAACTTTCATTTAATCTGTAAACAAAGATGATCAACGAACGGTTTGGAGTTTTCCTCAGTGGGTTTCTCTTCATGTAACGAAGGGGAGTTGGCGTCGAATAAGAAAAAGACAGCTTGGTACCGTTTGTTCCTCTATTTCTATTTCTTCAGAATAAAAATATTAGAAACGTCATTGAAAGATAAATGATTTAATTTGATTTATCTCGAAAATAACATTTTGGTATCAAAAATAAAAAATAAAAAACTCTTTTCTCCAAAAACAAATTACTTTTGTAAATCACCCAAAAAAAAAATCAAAATTTATCTTTAAAAGATTAAGTCAATATAAACTTTTTAAACATAAAAAAAAATAAATTAGACTTTAAAAATTTACTAACTGCCTATAATTTAAAAACATTTTTTAAAATTAAATTAAAATAAGCTTAAAATTTCAACAAAAATTTTTAAAAAATTAAAAGGTGGGAATTAAAACTATAAAAATTTCAAAAACATCCAATTTAAAAAAAAATTAAAAAAAGGGGGATATAAAATTAAAAAAATAAAAAATGTTAGAACAATATTAAATATTTTAAAAAATAATCTGCCACTTGAGTGTTTCTGGAATAAACATTTTATGTAATACAAATGCACTATTTGGAAACAAAATTTTGGTAATTACCAAAGCCTTTGATTTTTTAAACTTATCATGGAAATCACAATTAGAAAATAATTTAATCCGATCACTAAAAGAAAAAAAAGTCACAAACAGGACACTGCGGAGTAGAGGATTTCTTATGACGCCGTAAAATAGAAAGGATGACAGAATGGAGCGGCATGACACTGATGTGTCTCTTCTGAATTATCACGATGTCGGCCTGCAACCCCGGCTCCCACTGTCAA
>JAGVVM010011096.1:0-10168 GCA_019149425.1 Psidium friedrichsthalianum
CCAGTAAAATGTGCTGCCATAATGAGTTGGAATATACCCCGTCACGACAGACAAACCAAAAGACATCAATGAAAGTTATCGATTGCAATTAAATAAAATCCTTTTTCTACCATACAGTTCAAGATCGAACGACAAACAAATGCTTACAATCGTTATTACATACTAATCCTAGGGCACACGAGTCTAATTTGAGAAATCCTAGAAGCATGTGTTTTACAATTGGATCAGGCATAGGTGGCTTGTGTATCACAAACTTCTCCGCATTGCTCTCCAGGTAGCACTAGTCGCCGAGGTAGTACTAGCATCACTTGAAGGATACCCAACTCCGTTGCGCGTGCTCGGGAGAAAAACATGAACACACCATGCTCGAGAGATCGAGCCGATCACCGGTGGGCAGAGCCATGATCAAACTCTTCCCCGTAGTCTCAAAAGACGGATAAAAAAGCACCCCACGGTGTTCGTGTCCAACAACGCTAGAAACCGGGAAATAATTACCGATAAGAAGCATGGACGAAATCTGAAAACCGAAGCTTATATCCCGACGAGAACTACTAGAGCTCGAATCGGCCAGATGGCCCTTGGCCGTGGCGAACCATAATGGTGGACCCATCGGTCCCCTTGTAGCTATCGGTGAAGCTAGCAATACAACACGAAAAGACCGCAGACTACAATTGAGAATGGCACTTAGGTACTTTTATAAGTGTGGCACTGGCCGTTGTTGGTCAAAAGAGGGTGAGGAATTGGAAAAGAAAGACGGTCCACGGATGGAAGGAGCTTAATGGATGTTGCCTAGTCCGGTGTATTGCGCTGCGGTAGTGCTGCTGCTGCTGGAGGTGGTGGTGCTGCTGCTGGGGAGGTGGCGGCGGCGGCGGTGGTGGTGCCTTGTTGCTGAGAATTGGTATTGGAGGATTGGGAAGAGAGCTTGCTGCCCCTCTTTTTTACAATGCCAACTAATTTTTTGAAAAAAAAAATGAACAAGCTACCTTAGGAACATTTGGACTTGTGTTTTTGTGTTTTGTGTCTTGAAACGAACCACTAATTAGGGTATTTATAGGTAGGTGACGTTGGCAAGAGGAGGTTTCTTGGACGGAAAACAATACGAATTGCCACTATTCTAAAGTCTGAAGGTTATGCGTCCCGCTCTTGGAGATTTGACCAGGTTCAGACCAACACTTCAGCGGTTGGAATCTTATGAAGGGCAACAGTTTTCGTCACGTTTTGGGTAATTGACGGAATTGGGAATAGAGGAGAGTTTAGAGATAAGCACCAAATTATACGGTTATCCATTACTAGAAAATGATAATTTCTAACTTGTCACAAGAAACGGTAACTAGGTTTAATTCGATATTATTTCGTGGCTTTGAATTTTTCCTAGCACCAAATTATACGACGTTTTCTGTGCCTTTAAAGGCATCTTCAAACCTAGTTAACAAAGGCACACTACGCATATACAACAATGACAAAGTAAACCATAAAGTGTTTATGTAAATAGTGTTTTTATTTTTCCATCTGTGATTGTAGAAAAAATTATCTTCAACCATGTCTCTGATTGGCAGGTTACAAATATGGGAATCACCCATTTCAATTTTTAGTTAAGTATGCATATAGATGACGTTCGGAACTTGTGGCCACCAATTTTAATAAACATGGTTTGAGAAAAATTTGTCCATCTAAAAATGGGAAACAGATTATAGCTCGAGAAAGATATAGGGCGTGCATGAGAACATTCTGTTTCTCTATTTCTGTTCCAAACCTATTCCAGAAATAGGTTTAACAGAAACTCGTTTGGCAACGCAAATCTATTTTTTATTTCTGAAACAAAAATCTATTCTAGAAATAGGTTTTGGACCAAAATCAGAAACAAAAATTTTTTATTTCTAGCAGAAACAGAAATAGAAAACGCTTCTCTCCTTCGTTCACATGCACGTTCCTCTCGCAAGTTTGACAAAAGTACTTGACGAAAGCAGCGAGACGAAGCTCTTCTTCTCTGTTCTAATCCGACAAATTCAAGCTCTATCTCCAGCGATGAGCCACAGGCGATTTTGATTCCTCGCAAGGTTCGTCCCCTCTACCTCTCTTTGCGCTTTCTTCATCACAGAGCATCGAAAGAACGCAATCTCTCCCTTCCCAGCATCTCCATGTCGGATGTGCCCTCTCCGTCTGTCAAGGTCATAAAGTCCTCCTCTCCCCATGGCAGATCTGATTGGTCGACTCGATTAGGGCTTGCTGGGTTTTCGGGACTTGATTAGGGCTTGTTGGGTTTTGGACTCGATTAGGGCTTGCTCTAGCCTTTGAAGGTGCTTTTGGTTTCTTCCTTTTAATTGTAATGATGCTCCCCGCACATGCTTTCGAGCTTGTCATATGATGCTCAACCAATTGTAATGATCCATACGATTGTGTTGTTATTAGCATTCCCTTTTTATTGTTCTGTAGAAGAAAATGATTTGGATATGTTTTTTATAATGCTTGAGAATTAAAGATTGAATCGTGAATTCGTGCAGATGGAAGGAAATGTTGGGTAAGGCGATGCATGCTGTTGAAGTTATCACCTTTGACTACCCCCTGTATGTAAGCTGACATTCATAGATTTTTTTTTCCCCTTTTTAATCTCTCCATTTGCTCTGCTAATGATATAATGCAGTTTTGTTCCTTTTTTCCCCCTTTTCCTTTTAATCTCTTATGGTCATTGTTCACATTTCTTTGCTGTATGAGGCTTGTTATATTGAGTCAAAGTCACAATTTGTCATTACTGTTGTTTTATAATGTCTCTATTTAGCTACTTTCTTCATAGATTGAAAATGGATCTTAAATGTGGCAGATATATCTGGTGGGAAACGAGAAGCTCCTCCCAAGGCTGAAAAATTGGTTGAGTTCCACTCAGATGTTGTTAGAAAGGCTACTAGTAAGTATCCTGTCCATACATTGATTTTAGCTGGGAAATCTATGGGTTCAAGGTGACAGTTAAACAAAGACTTTACAAAAATTTCTGTGCACTTATTTGTCATGAATCCCGAACTGGTTTCCAGCACGCATATGTGGGAGACTGCTACCATTGCTTCTATTCTCTTACCACGTCTGTAATTCTAGTTAGCATTCGTATTAGGAAAGACGACTCTAATTATTCATCCCATTGATGTATACACATTAGTATAGCTGGTGAAACTTGAAACTTTAGTTTTCCTTCCTGAGATTTGCGATAAATCTTCTCATTGCATCTCTGCTACCACCAGCTGCCAGATCATGCAACATATTTATTGGGACATATTTACTGTTGCATTATAAAGTTTTCGGTTTATGGTTATATGATTTCCATGGATGAGAAAAATTTACTTGTGAGATATGTTTAGCCCTGTAAATACCAAGATACCTGTTGGGTACTTCAATAAGTAACAACACTTTCAGTTTTCACCAGCTTAAGCTCTGAATGATTTGAACATAGTTAAAATTTCTCATGAATGGTGACATCACTGATTGGATTGTAATTGGTAATAGCAGCCCAAAATTCTTCTCATATGATTTGCTAATTGTGCTAATATGCCTTTCAGAAAAAGTTCTTCGAAATGATGATCTTCAAGGAGCCCCTCTTTTGATATTGGCAAAGGTGAATTTTCGTGTTATTGAATCTCCTTCTTCTAGGCTTGCTGAAGCTATGTGACCATTCTCTTCCTCAAGTTTGTTTTCATATTACGTTGACATAGCAGACTATTAGCTGAGTATGCATGCTGTTTTTTCTCGTTAACTTTTGGTTGAGATATATATAATCATATGTCACTTTTGGGGTTGCCTCTGTCTCCACCTCAATAGTTATAAGCTTGTGCATTCATCAACGTGCTTATGCTGTTTTGCTTAGTGTCGTTCTTTGTTGTTTTGTGGTGACAACTGTATTTTTCCACTGAGTGAGGTTGGATACAAGGAACTTCTTGCATGATTGCATTTTGTTTAGTACTAAAATCTCCATAATATCCAAGCGGTCAAGATTTTTTTTCAATGTGTTTGTTTATTTCTTTTCTTGAAACTAGTGGGATCTTCTTACTAGAGCATCTGCAGGTCTTTTTCACATTTTCAAATTCTCTACATTTAGTTTGTCTTATTTTTAACTGAGATGTCGAGAGTGCGTGCTGGGGCGAAAGCTCCAGCCTTTGAAGGTGCTTTTGGTTTCTTCCTTTTAATTCCAGGCAACTGATCTTTCTCGCGACGCTCGACCTCTTCTCTACGTTTTGTTCGCTCCTGCTCGATGAAATCTTCGTCTTTCGCAGATCTGTAGCTGCTTTTCAGTCCTGTTTTGCTTGGTGCGAGAAAACTACAAAGGATCTTTCAAAGTCTCACGCTTCTTCGTATCTTGCCTCACTTGTCTCTCGGAACGGACTTCGGAACCACAAGCTTTGTTCGCAGCCTTTCCTGTCCGCCTATCCATCGCATCAGACATCACAAGTAATGGAAGGTTCTTTCCTGGCTGAGCTGTATGTTGGTATTATCCTTTCTATTTGCTCTATTGTGTGCTTCATTTTTTTTTATTCATCTTGGACATATCATCTCTGCTAATTTACTCTAACAATGGCAACCATTAGATTCTGTCCACTCAACCAATTTTGATGCTATCTACTTTTGATGCTCGACCAGTTAAGGTTAGATGGAATCCAAAAAGAGACTGTTATGGTAAAGTGGACTAAGCCTTTGACCAATATTTTTGTAAGTATATTGGTAGAAGAGATGAAAAGGGAAATCGCACCACCTCTACCTACAACAAAGCAGGGTGGGATCACATACATATCGCATTCAATAAACGGATAGGACTCAACGTGACTTTAGTTCAGTTAAAGAACAGGGCAAACAAACTGAGGGCACAATATAACAGTTTCAAGAAGCTTCTCTCACAAACTGGATTTGGATGGGATATTGTAAACAAAACGGTCGTAGTGGATGAGCCATCTATATGGGAGTCTCACATCAAGGTATCTCTTTAGTTGGGTCATTTTGTTCTTATTGTGGGTACAAGTTTTGATTATGTTGTTGATCTATCTCATTTTTTTGCAAATTTGCAGGAAAATAAAGATTGGGCTAGATTCAGGCATGATGGGTTTCCTCAATATCGAGATTTGTGTATTCTGTTTGGGGATACCTATGCTACTGGAGGTTATGCATCAGGAAATGCAGAAGGCTTGGTGGCGTCAGAGGGAGATGACAATAGTGGTGGTGGTGGTGACAATGGTGGTAGTGATGCAAGAGGTGATCCGGAAGAACTTAATGAGCAACATATTCATGAGGAAATCTTTACACCTAGCGTATCTTCCAGTCGAGATCGTGAGAAGCACCAATTAGATAGGACTCCAAATGCCAAGAGGAGGAGAAAGAGCAGCACATTTGATATTTCTGACACTTGCAAAGCCCTTCAAGAAATGATAAAAGTAAAGACGGGTCAATCAACAAGTGGCTCCATTACCTCACAAGCCCCATGACCTATAGACCCCTACTCTGTTGGAGTAGTGGTTGGCGTCTTAAATGACATGTCTGACTTAGACCAAAATCTATATAACAAAGCTGTGAACCAAGCATGTCTTAATCCCACTTGGAGAAAGGCTTTCATGGTAGCTCTATCTGAAAGGAAACGTGGACTTCTTGAATATCTTTAAGTAGATGTTGTGAAATATTCTATGGATTTGTATTTGACTTATGACTTATGTAATTGAGATGTTATTTTTCTTAGGATGCAATTATGACGTTGTGGCTATTGTTGAATGTTATTGAACTCCTTACTTATCTGTTGTGTTTTTGTTATTCTTTCGTGTGATGGCATAGGTACTATGGAGGGGAATGGAAGTAGCGTGAATAATGGTCAAGTAACATCAGCTCAATCAGTTCAAGAGGAGTCTGATGATTTTGATATAGATATAATGATAGCATGGTTGTGCCTTGTTGCGATGGATATATCCATGCACACAAGAGAACCAATTAGGGACAACATACTGTCAAGACCCGAATGGGAAAAGAAGGTTCTTTGTGGACATTCAGATAGAGTATATGAAGCCTTTAGAATGGAGAGACATGTTTTTCTCAACCTTTGTGGTTTAATGATAGAAAGAGGTTGGCTGAAGAATAGCCGATTTATTAGGGTAGATGAACAAGTTGCGATCTTCTTATCTATGATTTGCCACAAGAATTCCAATAGAAATTTATATGAGAAATTTCAATGTTCGGGACAAACTATCAGCAAGTACTTCACTAAAGTGTTAAATGCAATTCTTAAATTGGCAAAAGAGATTATCGAACCACCTTCCTTTGATGTCGTCCCAGAGGAGATTCTTATGAATCCTCAACATGAGTCTTACTTTAAAGTACGATTTTCATACATTCCTCTAAATCATCAATTTAATTTATTGATAATCTTCTATAATGCTACTCTTTGACAAATGATAGGGTTGTGTAGGCACTATTGATGGCACCCATGTGCATACTTCTATACCTGTTGCTAAGCAGATCTCATTTAGAGGCAGGAAAGGAATTACCACTCAAAATGTGATGTGTGCTTGTTCGTTTGATATGAAATTCACTTTTGTATATGCTAGTTGGGAAGGATCTGCCAACGATTGTCGGGTGCTCTCCGCAGCACTCGAGACTCCTCACTTAGAATTTCCTCGACCACCACCAGGTATTTACTTATTCTATAAGGAGTAATTTCCTTTATGATTATATTGCTGTTGCGCATCATGATCAATTTATGAATATCTTGTTATAGGAAAATACTACGTGGTAGATTCTGGTTATACAACAGCTCCGGGATTTTTAACTCCTTTCAAAGGTAAACGGTATCATCTAAATGACTATAGGGGTACATCGAGACGGCCAAGAACAGCAAGAGAATTGTTCAACTATAAGCATTCTTCACTAAGGAATGTCATTAAGAGAGCATTTGCGGCACTAAAAAATCACTTCTTCATTTTGAGACACATGCCTTCATTTGCAATTGAAAGCAAGCATGTGTTGTAATTGTATGTTGTGCTATCCATAATTACATTCGTGATCAAGATGAGAGGGATAAGAACTTTTCACTATATGGAAATCTGGAATACTCGTTTGGACCTACAGAAGATGAGGTTACATTAGATGCATCGACTGCAAAGGAAATCGAGATGAACATGCTTAAGATAGGTATTGCCAATGAAATGGCGAGGGATCATAATATGGCAGAGATTTCTTGAAATTATGTTCTTAACTTTTGTAATGCAATTTCATTATTTGTATATGAGAATTTCCTATGTTGACTCTCGTAATGTCATGTTTTTTGGGCTAGTAGTGGCTTTCAGGTTGGCAGAGGAACAGAAACAAAATGTAGCTTGGACCTGTGATGCCCCACTTCCTTTTGACCGGTCAACTCACCTTTTCCCACTAATTCCCAACGTCACTTTCCTCTCTCTCTCCCTTTCTTCTCCTTTTTCTGCCATGTGATAATTTCCCTAGCTGCAAAAACCTACCCCTGACTTCCTCACGTCACTCCTCCACCACCCACCTTCTTCTTCTTGGATTTTTCCCCTTTTCTCTCTCTCTCTCTTGCTTTTCTTGTTCGGCCGAGAGCCTTTGCCCTCTGCGCGTGCGTGTTCTTCTTCTTCTCCTTTTCTTTTTCTTCTTCAGTTTCGATCGAAGTTTTGTTGCCGCTCTTCTTCATTGCACGAGCCCATCTGAGCTTGAGATCGACCAACGCCTCCTGCCGTCTCACCACCCCCTTCCACCGTCACCTAGCCGGCCGAGCTTGCTGGCTGCCCGTCGCAGCAGCCCCTCGCGAGCCCACGCAAAACGTCCCCGATTCCGTCGTCCTTTCCTCGCCTAACCACCACCCTCACCGTAACCACCTCGGTAACTCTACCACCTAGCCGTTGTCACCATCTTCCCCTGCTCCGCCGTGCGTCGCGGCTTAAGCTCACCCTCCAACTCACCAACGTCGCGCCGTCGTCCAACCTCCAGCTCGGCCAGCTCCCTCCCGAGCTCATCCTCCACCATCTAAGGCCATCGCCATCAACGACCGCCCTTCGAGCTTCGATTGTCCACCGACTAGCCAAGGACATCGTAGTTTTCGTTGCCGTCGCTCGCCGGAAAAATCGCCATCAATTTCGTCGTCGCCGCCGTTCGCCGGAATAGTGCCGCCGTGAACAGTACCCGCGTGAACAGTATCTCGTGAACAGTACTGGCGTGAACAGTACCTCGTGAACAGTGCCTCGTGAACAGTGTCGCCGTGAATAGTAACCAGCCGCCGCCGTCGTCGCTGGATCGCTAGAAATCGGTGAGTTAGCCCCTAACACTTGGTTAGGTCGTTAATTACGTTTGGAGTTAGGTAATTAATTTAATTAGGTAATTAGATAGATTAATTGTGATCTGTGTAGTTAGAAATTGGGTTAGGTTAAATGATCACAATTAATTAAGTTAGACTGAGCAGTGAAGTAATATGTGGCTAATTGATAGCTATACTGAATGATTGATTGATTGACTGCAATTGTTTAAGCGCGAGCGAGCGATTAGCTAGAGCCGAGTGAACGACGAACTGTCGATTATGACTGCATGTGCTGGATTCCATGTTTTATAGCGTTGGTGAACGACTATTGGTTTATTTGTCGATCGCGCTTGCTGAGCATAAAAATGGCTTTAAGCCAGGTTTTGAGCATGACCACGAATGTGATTGCATTGGGCTAAAATGCGAAGATAAAACTGGCTTGATTGTGTGGCGTGCTTGTGTGGTCATATGATGGTTTCCGTCATCCCGAGGGTACTTGGGGACGAAGCCGACACCCGAGGGTACTTGGGTCGAGCCTTGTATGCTCGTGCCGAGGGTACTTGGAACCACACGGCATATAGATGCCGGTCGCGGTAAGGTACGGACCGACGCTCCTTACAGGAATGCCTGATTATTAGTCCATGCCGAGGGTACTTGAAACCACATGGCTTATTGGTTGCCGTCGCCGAAGGAAAGGGACGAAGCCCGGTTCTGCCGGAAGAGCATGGTTTTGCTGAGACGGGTTCGGTCGTTAATAATCGGAACACGTGTGGTGCATTGCGCATGCAAGTTGTGATTTGTGTTCTGATTATGTGCCTCAATTTGCGTGCCTATTGAATAGTGCTGAATATTGCATTGCATGTGATTCAAAGTATAATATGCTGCGTGTGATGAATATATGTGATTGCAATATCCTGTTGCGTAGGAGGCCTGAGCGAATCAGCGCCCTAGCCGGGCTTAGGCGTTGACCCACTGAGATTTATTTCTCATCCCGTTGTTGTTAACCATTTTTCAGGTCCAGAGAATTAAGGAAGTCGAGGGTGAGTTAGCCCCTTTTGAAGTAGATATGACATTAACCCTGCCTGACCCAGTTATCTTTTTGGTCCTAGAAGCCGCCTCGAAGAATGAGGTTGTGGATGCCTGTAGCTTCCGTAGGGTTAATAATATCTACTTAGTAAGAATATCTGTCTTTTGTAAAAAACTGGTTTGTATTAAGTGATTTGATTTCCTACTATACTGTCCCTGTTGTTTATTATTTGTACGGGAGTTGTACGTTTCCGCATGCGTAGAAATACTGGTTTGGTCGATAGTGTGCCTGGGACGCTATCCTTTCGACCTAAGGCGTTTTGGTAGGGATGGTACGTGCCCGGGGAACGGGGCGTGACATCCCGCCAAGGTGGTATCAGAGCAAGGTCAGCCTGATTTACCTGGTCGTGGTCCGGAGTGATAAGGAGCGATGGTTTTGGATAGTTAGTAGGATTAAAATCTCGTGCATGTGATTGTAGTTTTAGTGTTGAGTTGTGGTTGTGGTCCCGAGTCCTGATGCGTTGCTTTGGGTGAGCAGGCCCCGTACGTACCTGCAGGATGAGCAACCGCATCCCGAGAGTCCCTAAGAGAAGGGCAGCCCGAGAGGATCCCCAGGATGGGCGGGATCTTACAAGCGTTGGAAACCTTGGGAACATTGTAGGGCAGCAAGTAAGGAACCAAGCTGCGCTCCTGATGCAGCCTTGAATGAGACCCTTTGAATGGAACGGGAATGGTGGGCAACCGTTGCATAAGTTGGTGGAGCAATTTTTGAAGCTGAAGCCGCCTAAGTTTTCTGGAGCAGGTGATCCAGAGGCTGCAACCTCGTGGATCAAGGAGTTGGAAAAGGCTTTTGCTCTGGAGAATGTTTCGGAGGAGAACAAA
>JAGVVM010011097.1:0-22962 GCA_019149425.1 Psidium friedrichsthalianum
TTGTAAGGTCAATACAGTTTTTCTAGGCCAAGGACATCATTACTCATATATGAGGGAAAAGACTAGCTCCTATGCTTTTCACCACAAACAAGGTAGCAAAAACCAAATGCCTTAGTTGAATCAGAAACAGTCGACGAACTGACGGGTATGGAGGCGTCAAACCCAGTATTAATAGGTATTCCAATCTACTTTCTAATTTTGGTCTTTTGGACCGAAGCCAACCTAGAGCCAGCCGTCAGCCATATTGCCAAATCTAAGATCGTATAACAGGGGGCGTTCAACGTACTATGTTTCCAAGTTTCCCCTAGACCATAAGTTAGAGTTGGTTGCATAATATAAATGGGCAATAGTGGGAGCTATATTGATGGATGCCCAGCGAAAAGAATGCTGATATTATTATATGAATTTTGTTAAAAGTTCACCCTTTAGTGGTTTTTTTACACCAAGGACCCTATCCTCGTCCTCCCTTATAATATGAATTACTGCTTTGAAAATTGAATTTTTCCTCAGCAAGCATATTTATTAAGCCCCAGGGGTTATATATATTTATATAAAAAAAAAACGAAGTGCCCGAGGTACTCGTAACAAGACCCTCTTTATATGATTTACTAATTGGTAGAAAATGAGTAAAGTTGGAAGTGGGCTGAGTGTCATTGGGTGTTTCTATGACTCAGAGAGAGGGCAGGAGTTTGAAATCCAGAACCTCCATGGATTACATTTCTGTAGTCGAGATCCGGTTAAATTGGGTTGATTGGTTTTCCAGGTCAAATTACAATTCTATCATCCAACCACAATACAGTATCTCATGAAAAGAAAAACTACAGTACAATTCAAATAAATGGCCGATAACTTTTTTTTCCCTGAAATCTAAAGTGGCAATTATGCCTAAGTTTTGAGAGAGAGAGGGAAACAAAAGTATAGATCTTTGATTGGGCAGTTTTGTGGCTCACCTTAGCTGTCTTCTTTAACAGGTTATAAAGGAAGAGTTGGAGAGAACTCTGAGAAACACCAACATAAAACCCTTAAATCATTCCTCATACTTGAGACTGCAATTATTGTGCAAGACTTTCTACGACGTGGATGAGAAGCTGTGTTGTTTGGGCGATTTGACTGTTGATGATCTGAAGGCATTCATCCCTGTACTTCGTTCCCAGGTAAAGTAGATCATGATCAGCTTGGCTTCTTGTACTCTACCCTTAGTTTCAACAAGCGCTTTACCCATAATGTGCTTTTTAGTTCCTTCTGATGTTGATTCCATGATAAGCGTTCATTTGGAGAGACTAATATTAGGGTAGAGATCCATTCGTTTACATGTCCCAATTAACAAGATAATTGCTCTCTGTTTCGACTAGATGTGCCAAGTCCATTGGGATTCAGTATTGATAGTAATCTAATCGTACTACACCAATGCACTCTACAAAGTGCGAGCAAAGTTTATCACTCCCTCAAACTGTTATTAAGTGAGGAGAGTAGACCACTGATCTTGGACAGAAACTGGAGTATCCAATTTATTCTTTATGGGCTACTAAGGGGGTGTTTTGGTTTGGTTCCAAAAAAGCAAAAGTAGGCGAACTAAATGTTGTTCTGGTAGAAGTTTTCAATAGATATTAAGATCCAAGAAAATTCATGCTTTAGTATTCCTTAGTACTAGTTTTGTTTGGTAGCTATAACTTCTCATCTTAAGTACCGTGACTATCCCAGACGAGCTCTCGTGAAAAAAAAAAAAATACGAGTGTCTTCTGTTGAACATAGTCTCCAACAAAGGAGTATAAGCAATGCTGTTTTCAGGTATCCTATGAAGATAAAAATGGGAATGTTCTCCAGGAATTGAACATCATGCTTAATTCATAGATTAAGGCTCTGTTTGTTTCACGGAAAATGTGGTACTTTCGGAAAATATTTTCCAGGAAGTCATTTTCTAAGAAAATAACAATATTTTCCGGTGTTTGGTTAATACTAAAAATGAACCGGAAAACAATTTCCGTTGTTTGTTAAGGAATTGATTTTCGGCGACCGGCGGCTGGCGGAGGGGACGGCCGGTGGTTGGGGGTGGCCGGCGACCGGCGGGCGGGGGGCGGCGGCAGCGGCAGCGGCGGGGGGCGGTGGCTGGCGGTGGGCAGCCACGGGCAGAGGAAGAACGAGAAAAGAAAAAAGTGTGAGAGAAATAAGGAAGAAAAGATGTGGAAAATGTTTTCCTCTTTTCAAAATGAGGAAAACATTTTCCACACTTTTCAAAGAGATTTTTTCATAGGAGGAAAATGTTTTCCAAGATTAGCCTATTTTCCGCCCACCAAACGCCTGAAAATCCGGAAAACATTTTCCAGGAAGCTGTTTTCCGTGAAACAAACGGAGCCTAAAAATCTTTTTACTTTTGGAGCCGAAGAAAATTTTAATTAGATACTTGGGGTCTCAATGACCAGGGCAACCTAGTAACAAAGAAATATTTATAGTTTCTTTACTGATCAGTATTTGTAGATTGGTGGGGAGGTTTTATAAACAATCTTTGTTGTCAACTTAGTTTTCATTTTGCAGCTTTATATTGAAGGTCTTTGTCATGGAAATTTGCTTGAAGAAGAAGCTATTGTTTTATCGGAGGCATTTAGAGTCAACTTACCTGTCCAAGCACTTCCAGTTGAGATGAGGCATAGAGAACATATTGTATCTCTTCCTTCTGGTGCAAACCTTGTAAGAGATATCAGGGTGAAGAATAAATCGGAGACAAACTCTGTTGTTGAGGTAAGTAGAATAAGTAATTTGTGTTTTCTTTCTTCCTTCCGCCCCCGTCTTTTCTTTGCTTAAGTATATTGAAGATCTTCAAGGAGGTGCTCTCATTAAAATCTAAAAGTTTGGAATAAATTGTGCGGTATCTGATTTTCTTTTACTCGTATCTTCTCAGTGTTTTTCTCTTAAATTCAATTCTATGCAGCTTTACTTCCAAGTTGAACCAGAAGTGGGAAAAGAATCGATCAAATTAAAGGCTCTGATGGATCTTTTTGATGAGATAGTGGAAGAACCTCTGTTCAATCAGCTAAGGTTGTCATTGTTGCTGAAAGCTCCTCATACATTCAGATATTATTTGCCACTTAAGAATCTTAGCTCATATCTGAGCAATTTGTTCCGTGATAGTAATAAGAGGTGGAAGGGAAACCTGTCTTATTTATCATGTTGGGCGTCACTGCATAAAGTTGGTTCTGCATAGTTGTGCCTTTCTTTACTAGTTGACAATAGAACAGGGATGCTGTCATTTTCTCCCGTTGACGTTCATAGGGGTGCAATTTTCAAACTTGAGCTTTATGTAATGATTTTCTCTTTCTGGTTGCTGTTTTTGCTACATTTTCGTTCTTTTTACTTATAAGCTGCAAATAATTTTTAGAAAGTTCAGTTCCAATTCTCCGTGAGTTAAGAGTAATATTTTGATCTTGAATGGTTTCTCAACTTGTTATCAGGAATTATGAACTCAACTGAGGAGACTTTATAGTTCTTTCACATGACTTGGTTGATCCTTTTCTTCTGGATAGACGTTTTCTCTTTCTTTCAGCCAAATCATCTTCTAGTTTCTTAATTATCTTTATCACTCTGCTGTGTAGGACTCAAGAGCAGCTCGGCTATGTTGTTGAAGGTAGTCCCAGGGTGACATACCGCATTTATGGGTTCTGTTTCTGTGTTCAATCTTCCAAATATGACCCTGTCTACTTGCTTAGGAGGATTGACAAGTTCATAGACAGCCTGGAAGAATTACTGGTAAGCACTTGTGTGCCTCTTTAATCCACATTTGATATTTTTACTGCTCAAAAGCTCTTCTCGTCCTTATTGGATGTCCTTACTTTTACTAATGGTAGTGTGCTTTTTTCATTGCTAAGTGAGAACTGCTGTGGTGTGTCATGTCTCTTCTGGTTGGTGGTAGATTTATGACTTGATGGAATTTAAAGCAGTAATTGTTTTAATCTTGGTGTGTGGGAGGTCTCTAGAACGGCTGGAAAAAATCACCAGAAAGTGCGGATGTTGGTGATTTATTTCTGATTTGTGTATGTACTCTTGTGGAAATGCTCCTTTTGTCTAAGTTGATGATAACAAACAACTGTAACTTTACTCCACTAAGTGTGGTGGGCTAACTGAATATTTTTCTACTATTACTCTTCATATATATATATATATATATATATATATATATATCAAGCCTTGTTTAAGTTATGACACTTTCAAGCAAGTTGGCTCTCCCACTGTAGCTTATGCTTTCTATGTACTTATTGAGTTCATTCAAATAAAGAATATGGTTTACCATGAATGCATAAAAATCACTTCGTCTACATGAACGGGTTATTCAGTCTGATTCCATAGTTTGTTGAGGCCTTCATTGGTCCTAGGGATTAACATCATCAGAGTCTGCTTCTTGGAGAAGATTTCCAATTGCTTGTCATGTTTGGAGATTTATTTGTTGCAGGGTGGCCTTGATGATTGTACTTTTGATAATTACAAAAATGGTTTAATATCGAAGCTGCTGGAGAAAGATCCATCCTTGACGTATGAAACAAACCGATTCTGGGGTCAGATAATTGATAAAAGGTATTGTTTTTAAAACAATTGTGACTTATTAACAAATTTGTTTCTATCCTGCTTTGACTTTCTCAAATTCTTTAAGTCTTCATTATTAGTTGCTAAGCAATGTGAAGTTTAATGTTATCTATGAATTATAATCTATCCTTGGATGCTTGGAGAATGAACCTTCATACATATGAGCACTGATGAACTATCTGACTTCCATGTGCAATGTCTTAGGTAACCGAGGTCTAGGTACAATACTTTCGATTCTTTTGTCTGAAAACTTTTGAGGTCCTGCAGAAACTTGCAGCTCCAAGCACATTATCATTCACATTTGCTTTTGCCTTGGAATGATTAGACAGCCATGCAAATGACTTTGAAGTATTGAGAGGCGCTGATGGACTTTTTATCTTTGCTTTTTATCGCTCAAAAGCTATACAAATTTAGTGAGGTTTTCTCTTTTGATCAACTCTCTGTTCCCCATTCTGGTACAAAGTGGTGTAACTACTCTCTTTTGTAATGGTGTGCCGCCAGTGAATCTATTTGATTTTAAGGTGCACAATCTGGAAGCTGACTTTAGATCCATGATTGTTAGGGGTGCACATGGCAACACTTAATTTCTGGCCAGAAGTTGATTTTCTTATTTTTGGAGAGTAAGTAAATTTTTTTTTTTTTACTTCTTCAAGTGGCTCCAAAACTACTTTTGGAGCAAAAAAAATTGTTCCGGAAGTTGAAAAATGAACCTGCGTAACCAAACGGATTTCTGTTCTAGAAGTGTTATCATGCTTCATGTCCTTAAAAGTTTTTATCCTTGCTGAATCTCAAGCAACATGAATGTGTTTACTTTCAGGTACATGTTTGACTTCTCAGAGAGAGAAGCAGAAGCTCTCAGAAACACTAAGAAGGATGAAGTCATTGACTGGTATAAAACATACTTGTGCCAACCATCTCCCAGTTGCAGGAGACTTGCTGTGCGGGTATGGGGTTGCAACACTGACTTGAAAGACGTGCATGCACAAAGAGAAGATATGCAAATCATTGATGACCTTGCTGCATTCAAGTTGTCATCAAAATACTACCCGAGTCTTTGTTGAGCAGATGCTACCTGGAGAAAAGTAGTATTTGTTTAAACTATAGATGATCTTGAGGAAAGCTAGCCAATGGCGTCAAGTTCGACTAATTTCTTCTAGAGATGAATTTATAAGACAGCGGGAACTGATGATACATTGTGATGACAAGTCTAGTTATCCAATGATTGTCGTACTCTTAGCTGCTGGTGCCGGGATTCAGGACCTGCCTTTGACCATCAATGAAGAGCTAAATTCTTTTTCACTGAAGGCGGGAAAGAGCCATCTCAGACTGAATGTCAAGGAAGTAAAAGATCGGAGTACCTAGTAAAAGGACTGGCCAAAAAAGGAAGAGTATTTAATAAAGGACGTCATTGTTCTCTTTCCTTTACATGTCCAGAGCCGTAGAGACTGGATTCCTAGCTTTATTTATCACATTCTTTGTGGCTCTGTGGATGATGGTTTTATTTCTTCTGGTCGGAAGTGTGGATGATTTTTAGCCAGCTTCAGTTTGTTGCTTCTTCAGGTCTAAAAAGCTGCACGATGTTGGTAGGGACAGTGGAATGAGGATTGACCATTGTTGCTTTCTTTTATTTTGCCAAGTCCACAATTTTCTGGCTTTCATGTTAATGCAGGTGTTGGCCTAACATTTGTTGGAAAATTTGCTAGTCTCACTTCTATAGCTCATCGAGATGTGGCACACGTCTGACATATTATTTCGTTCTAGTTTCCTCTTGAAATATGGTGATGTCGAATATTATTTAATTGAAATTGGAAGTAGGGGGGGGTCTTGATTACTTTGATAATCAGACAAAAGTAAATACGATATATGCTTTACACAGGAAGTCAATGTGGATAAACTTTGATGTGCGAAGGCCTGTACTCCGATCACTCAGGGCCCGGAAAAGCGATAGCTGAGGAGGAAAGGAAACGTTTTTCCTCATTCTCCAACGTTGTGGGGAGCTACTTAAGACAATGTGTTTGTTTTTTGTCAGTGGAAATCCGTATTTAAACTGGAAAAATAGATGTGCCTGGTGCCTACCACAATATAATTCAAAATTAATTTTCTTCTTTTTGCAATTTGTATGGCTAGGGCATAGATTTGAATATATCATGGGGTTGAAGTCTTGCAATAAATTTGAATTTATCACGGAGTCAACTCCCACCATCACTTGATATCATGGTGATTAATTAATCGATCGTCATCACATGGGGATCAATCATTTCATCATGTCACAATGGATTATTTCTGTTATTTTAAAGAGTGGAAAGGGATTTGCTGGTAGTAACCAAATGTTATGTTGCAAACGAAAGAAAGAGGGAACGGAATATCGTAGTAATTTGTTTTGACCTCGGAATCGCAAAATAAGGTTGGAATGCAGCAGGCACGGCACAGCAAATGTGAAAGGGACGAGAGGTGTTGGTGAAGTGTTTGGGGTGGTGGGCCTCGTGGGATCGATCTCTGTCTCTGCCTCTCTCTCTCTCTCTTCTCTCAGAGCCAGTGGGACTCGCCGATGCTTCGTCAAATTGAATCACAGGAGGAGGATCTGCCGCCCCCCTAATTCTTATTATATGTAATTCGGTAAGACATCACACTACTAATCAAATTCATTCTCGATCTCAGTCGTCCTCGTTGAATTTGGTAATTTCTCCTCCTTCCTTCCTTCTGTTGGCTCCGGGGTTCCCTTCTTCCTTCTCCTCCCGGGTTTTGCCGATTTCGATGGTCAACAAAACCTGACCCTATGGTTTCTCTTGATCTCCCCCTCCTTCACCCACCACGCCTTCTTCCTCAATCAATGCGATTCTCCCACCGGTGACCCCTCTCTCTCTCTCTCTCTCTCTCTCTCCCCTTGACTTGTATGGTCCTTTGTTGTTGTTGTCCTCTTGCGGCTGCAGATCTAGGGTTCTTGAATGCTGAATTGTCTTCCAATCGCGTCCCTCGGATTAACTCTGTCTCAATGTTGTTGTGGTTGACAGTTGAACTGCTCTTCTTTCCCCGAAATTCTGGTTATCCCACCTTCAAGAAAACAGGTAGGCGAATCTCTCTCTTTTTCCTGGCATCAATGCCGTCATTCGACGTTATCTCCATCCACTTATGGTAGTTTGTGATGATGTAGATCGATCTTGATCGCGGAGGGGCTTAGTAGACTATACTGAAGATGACTGAGAACAAGGGATTCCACCTGGGCACCATTGGAGCTTTAAGTTTGTCTGTGGTATCTTCCGTGTCCATCGTGATTTGCAACAAGGCCCTTATTAGCACGCTTGGTTTCACGTTTGGTGAGTACGGATCTTGAATCATTGCATCCTATCTATCGTATGATTCGACCAAGTAAAATTCACTTGGAGAACGACCTGACGTTGGATATGAGCACTTGGCTTTCTGATTTTATCCATTGAAACCAATTAGGATATCTATCTTCATCATTTCTTTATTTGCTGTACATAAATTACAATGCTTGTCTATTGCAGCATGCTTTTCGATTATCTTTGTGTTAAAGGATGCTACGGTCTCATTTTTTAGAATTTCTGTTTTTCCATCTTCCGACATGGTCTCGATTCTTGGATGGATAACTGCTTCTTTGGTCACATTTGCAGTGCTTCCCTGACCATTTTTATAGATATATTAGTAATTTAAATCCGTATCTCTTTTTCTTGAATTTACTCCCATATTGTGGGTGGAACAAGAAAGCAGTTCTTGAGGTTTTTTGGAGCTTCTCGATTCACTATGATAATCATGTCTTATGCAGCCACAACTTTGACAAGCTGGCATCTGTTGGTCACGTTCTGCTCACTTCATGTGGCATTATGGATGAAATTGTTTGAACACAAGCCTTTCGATGCAAGAGCTGTCATGGGATTTGGAATACTGAATGGGATATCGATCGGACTACTAAATCTCAGTTTGGGTTTCAATTCTGTGGGTTTCTACCAGGTGATCCTCTAGCCCCTTTCCTACTTGAAAAGTTGAAGAAAGTCCATGTTATCCGTCTTTCTAGGGACCGGGTTTTTCTGTCCAAACACTGTGCATTTGCTGAATAAGATGCAGATGAAGATCGAGTAAATATCTCACATTTTTGTATATTTTCAGAGTACACTTTACATCAATTGTTTGTTTTTTGAGTTACCAGAGCTTACCGAATGCATGTTTATGAAAATGATTCCTTACTTAAAGTGGTCTCTCTGAAGATTTACCTCTGTTTAACTGTAGTGATTTTCCTCTAGCATTGAGCCTTCATTCTACTAAGATGGCGAGAATCTCTTTTGGCTTTTGACTCTCAGATGACAAAGCTGGCAATCATCCCCTGCACTGTTCTCTTGGAGACTATTTTCTTCAGGAAGCTATTTAGGTGGGCCCTCTGCAATGTCCCTCTGCTGCGTGTATTTTTTGTAACATAAATATTCGTTGTGTGAGTGTGTGCTAGGTGCTTCTAACTTGCTAGAAACAACCCCCAAACCACCCCCCACCCAAAGCAAGAAAAAAGAATAAGAAAAGAAGTACTTTATGGAATGTGCCTGTTGGTGGACTTACCTTCAGTTTGTGTAAGAAATGCTTTATGAAACGTGCCTGTTGGTTGACTTACCTTCAGTTTGTGTATATCATATAATTTGTCTACTCTGGCTTCTTCTGCTGCATCTTACATGATAGTTCACTCATGCTTGTTAATTGTTGTTGCAGTCGGAGCATCCAATTTTCGCTTGTAATTCTTCTTATTGGTGTTGGAATTGCAACAGTAACGGATTTACAGCTCAATGCCTTGGGCTCTGTCTTGTCACTGCTCGCTGTGCTTACGACCTGTGTTGCTCAGATTGTATCCTCAGTGTTCTCATCACAATCTCGTCCAAAAAAAAAAAAAAGTTCTCATCACAATTATATCACCTCTCATTGCATTTACCACTTTGCTTAGTTGACTATATGGACTTCCAGAACCCTTTTATTGGCCTGGTTTCGATCACTATTCTACTTTGTTTGAGACCTTAATCATGTTTCTTAGATGACTAATACAATCCAGAAGAAGTTCAAAGTTTCTTCAACCCAACTTCTGTATCAGTCTTGCCCTTATCAGGCAATTACGTTGTTTGTCGCGGGTCCTTTTTTGGATGGCATGCTGACGAATAAAAATGTTTTCGCTTTCAAGTATACCCCTCAAGTGCTGGTGAGCATCGAGTGCCTTCCCTTCCTCCTTTGCTGAGGTTTATTCTCATAAATGGTTGTAACTGACTAAATATACTGTCTTCATTGCAGTTCTTCATTGTTCTCTCCTGCTTGATATCTGTTTCTGTAAATTTTAGCACATTTTTGGTGATCGGAAAAACATCTCCTGTAACGTATCAAGTCCTTGGACATCTGAAGACTTGTCTGGTTTTGGCTTTTGGCTATGTTCTGCTTCACGACCCTTTTAGTTGGCGTAACATTTTGGGTATTTTGATTGCCGTAGTGGGGATGGTACTTTATTCTTACTACTGCACAGTTGAGACCCAGCAAAAGGCTAATGAGGCATCCGCTCAGCTGACCCAGGTACATTCATTTGTTGGCATTTTATTGCCTTAGATGATATCATTCCATCATTAGCTTCTCAAATAATCCCATGAATTCTACAGTGCTGGAAAGCTACTGGTTTCTTTTCCTATTAATTGTCCCTTTGCTTTCGTCTTCTATATTGCATTGTTTCATAGATTTCTAATGGGAGTCTATGCTCTTTTCTCCATGATGTCAGCCAAAGGAAAGTGAAACTGATCCGCTAATTGGTGTGGAGAATGGAAGTGCAATCTTAAATGATGGCGTTGCTACAAAAGGCCCCGTGTGGAACTCAAACAAGGACCTTCATGCATAAAGTCATCCACATCCAATTAGGCATTTTAGGCAGCAGCAGCTTCGGTGAATTGGTAGTGTCTCAAAGGTACTGCTTTACCAAAAGGTCTTGCTGGATTCCTGAGATCAAGATTAAGATGCTCTATGTGAAGTTAGATTTTGGAGTTGAGAGAGTAGTAGTTTATACAGCAAACTTGTTCATTCTTTTCTTTGCTGATGTTTGGAGAAATGTTGACCTTAAACACCAAAAAGAATATTGGGTGTTTCTTTAATGCGTTTAGCTTTCTGCATGCTAAAGCAAACATTGCCCTCTTTGGGACCTTTCTTTCGCCCGAGTTACTGTTCTCATTTCCCTTTTCAGTTGGTGAACGTGCATCTAGCGAGTGTTCAAAGCAAGACAATTCGAATAAAACCAATAGCTTCAAAACTCTTAAACTTAAGTTAGGTTGCAATGGAAAAGTTCGATAGATTTCATCACTCTGGTCCTTGGAGAATGCTGAGAATCGTTCAGTTAAGTTTGCATTCTTGTCTGATCTTTCAATCTGCATAATAAAGCCGTGAAATGTTTCGAGTTCTCATGAACAGGCATTTCTCGACGGAGAAACGCTGTTGTCAGGCACTGGAAACTAATGCTGGCGGAATTTAATTTCCTTGCTACATACGAGCTAGCCAGAAATCTACAGTGTGAGAATCAAGTTACTTCTCGTTCTCCCCAGTGTGTGTTCTGCCCCGTATTGTCGTTAGTCGTGGTTCAAACGGGAAAATGTGCTCTCTTTTGTCGGACAAGGAAAATGTGGATAAGCAGAAGATTTGGGTTTCTTCTCATAAGCCCACCGACAGGAGAATTTCTTATTGACAAACACATGGAATTTGTATGGATACCTGTTTGAGTTGGGGAAATTGTGCAGAAGTCCTAAATCTACTTTAGCCAATCAAGTCTTAAATTTTTCAATATTGTCAATTGAATTCTGAACCTTTTGATACTTTGCCAATTGAGTCTATTCAGTCAATTTTAATCAGAAATTGCTAACTTGGACGCTGGTAGTGTCATGTAGGATGGTCGGCGTTGGTGTGGATAATTTTTTTTAATCATTTTTTCTGTTTTTTTTTTCTACCAAGTCCGATGAGGGCTTTGGCGCTTGCATAGTGGCTGGCAAGAATCGATCGGCCCTCGCTCAATGGCCGGGGAGGGTTGGCCATGGATCCTCACTGGGCTTGGTAGAAATAAGAAAGAAAAAGAAAGAAAGAAAGAAAGAAAGAAAGAAAGAAAAACGGAGAAAAAAATTTAAAAAAACTTGAAACTTGAAAAAAATTGTAAAAAAATTTCGCATCAGCAGTCAACCGTGCTACATAAGATATTTGGCGACACGTTCGCGATTTTTAGCTAAAATTGGCTGGATGAACTCAATCGACAAAGAGTCAAAAGGTTTAGAATTCTATTAGTAAAATCGAAAGATTTAGAATTGAATTGTCCAAATTGTAATTAATTTAAGATTTTTCGAAAAAATTTTCTATTGAGGGCGCACGGGTCATCAATCACACTATGGCATGACTTTTCTTTTCCATGCCACGATCGCCATAAAATTTTCTCTCCTGTCGTGAGAAGAGGTCAAAGTACTTATATTTGGATTTGGCATGCTTCATCCCTCGGTGTGGAACGCCCCCACATTATACCCTATTGTTGGCACTTGATTTTTAGCTAGTTTTATTTTTAGAAAGTTTTAGAAAATTCATCAAAATTCATAAAATTTAAAAATCAACTTTAGGGACCTTGGCAAAGCTTAGGGAATCATTTTTGACCAAAAAATGATTTTTCATATTTTCAGTATTTTTCAGCATTTTATTTTCAAAAATTCATAAAAAATCAAGAAAAATTGAAAAATTACAAAATTAACTTTGGGGACCTTGGCTAAGCCTAGGGAACCATTTTTGAATAAAAAAAAATAATTTTTCATATTTTTCGCATTTTTTAGTATTTTTGAAAATTAGAAAAATACTTGAAAATTCACAAAAATAACATTTGAGGCCACAAAAACATGAAAAAATAGTCAGTATTTTTCTTTTAATTTTGGTCGAAGAAACTTCAAAAAATTAATTCGGAATTGTGGTTTACCTAGTTAATCACATTTTTGGATTAATTACCAAAAGTTCATGGAATTATCAGATTTCACGAAAAGGCCCAAAAGTGCAATTTTGATTTTTGCAAATTAGTCCCTAAAACATTTAAAATTCAATTAAAAATTTTTCTAGGGACTAAATAAAAAATCAGGACATTTCATCCTCTAGTTTTTGGTCTTCTAAATCTATTCGTGGCATTTTCTTGTGCAAAAAATACCATCTATGGTTTGGATTTTGCAAAATGGGTCGTCGGGTCAAACTTAAAAATTGGGTTTTTGTGCCAATTCATGGACGTTTTTTGCCAAAAATTCATTCTCTAATAGATTTGGTGCCATAGAATCCAATTTTGAGCTTAAAAAGGTGAAAAAAGGGTCAAATTGATGTTAAATTAGGAAAAATTTGCGAAAATGGGTCAATTGGGTCGGGTTGACCCAACCCGGTCAATCCGTTGACCCATTTTGCCTGAGAAACGAAAAACCAACTTCACCTCTTCTCATCCTCTGGCGCACAAGCAGATTCTGGAGAGGGGGCGTTTGAACAAACTCTCAGGTGGTTTCTGGATATAAGAGAGAGGGTATTATCATCAAGGGGGAGGAGGTTACAACGAAATACCCAAAGAGAAATGGAGAAGGAGAGTGACTGCTAGGAATCCACGAACGGTCATCGGAGGAGTTTCGACCGAAGGATTCTTGAGCTTCGTCGACGGCAACCAAGCGCCGGTGGGTCTTCAAAGTCATTCTGCAAGCTTTGTATAATCTCAAGGAACATCTGCAACTCCTCAAATCGAAGTTTCGTCGTGTAGAAAGGTAAACACCATTCGTGAGTTCTTGAATGTGCTTTAATGGCGGTTCGTCGATTTGAGTATATATCATTACCGATGATTTTTGTTCGGATCGAGTCTTATGCATCCCCTAACCACAACCGTATCCTCCTTTTGCATTGAAATTGTGTGAAACCATAACTTTGAGCTTTGAGAACCCGCGACTCTTCCACGAGCTCGCGACTTCGTTTCGAGCGTTGTCGGCCTCCATGAATGATCAGGTAAGCTTTTGGACCTCTTGTGATGAGTTTCAATCAATTTTATGGCTTGACTGTGTAGACATGGACTAGGCCGAACTCGGGTCGGATATTAGTTCCGGCCTGAGTTGATGGGCATGATTAGGTGATCAGTTGGCCTTAATTCTGATATATGTTGGTATTTTGGTTATTTGGAGTTGTTTAGTCCAGGAATTGTGATGTTTGGGCGAGGTTTAGGCGTCGGATTAGCCCTCCGATGAGGCGCTGGCGACGAAACGCCGCTGCCTATTGTCTTCTTCGATTGAAGGTTGACTAGGTCAACCTTTGTTGACCTGGTCAACGCTGACGTGACAATGACATGGCTAGTCACGTCGGACGCCACGTCAGTTCGGTTGTTATAACCGATTTAGTCTTATAACGAATTAGATCAGATGGTTGGAATTATGCCACACATATTTTCCTCGGGTGTTGGATTAGAAATTGGGTGAGAAAGTTAGAAAAAAAAAGAAAAATTTAGAAATTTTGAAAAATTCAAATAAAACTCGAAAACTATGTCATTTTGCTTCAAATCGGTCAATTTGGGTTTTGGTTCGTATAATTGAATAATAAAAAATTTCTTAGAAAGGATAAAAATTTTTAGAAAAATAAAAAAAATCAAAACTCCATCATTTTGAATTCGATTTAAACCCACATGAGCTTGGGCCGGGTTCTCGAGTTGTGGGCCGGGTCAACTCGACCCTGTCCAAAAAATTAAATAAAAAAAATAAAAATTTAGAAAATGTAATAAAAATCCCAAAAAATAGGAAAAATTCGTAAAAAAATCATAAAAAATTCTAGGAAAATTAGAAAAATTCAAAAAAAATTCTCACAAATTGTGAAAAATAGGAAAAGACCACATTCAACTGGTTTGCCCCTCTGATCAATTTAACCCAAACCATTTCAAATCATCCCTTTACTTAATTGGTGTGTTCTTTGAGCCTATAGGGTTTTTCTAGGCTTGCTTTTGACTTGCTTTGACGTGATTACTCTACACGTATTGATTTCTTGATTTCGCACTTATTTTAATAGCTGTGATTGATAGGATAGATAATTCCACCTACATGAAACCTTTAGATTTTTAGGACTTACTTTACCCAAGAAGCACTTGCATGAACTCTATTTATTAGGAAATCACTCAACTTAGGTATCGAAAGGGCGTCGATCAACGAGTCGACGTAACTATGTCCCTGAACCCATTTCTTTAGTTTTCGCAGAATCGAACGATTTCTCCCAATCTCTCGATAGGATTTTCAATCATATCCTCCAAAAAATGATTGGTGGCGACTTCGATGGCATGTACACTGATCACATGTCACCCGACTATACTAAGGTCGATCTCGATTTTAAATTCTCCCTGACGCGATTTGGTATGGGCCTGGGAGGGCCTGCGCCTTTCGATCCGATCTCGCGACCGTCACATCCAAGCGAGCGAGATCCCGATAGGTAATCCATTAGCCAACTCCCTCGTTCAACGAGGGAGGGTCGCGACACCTGCCATTCTTTGGTATCACGAACACTTTTGGTTTCAGGCATTTATCTTGGTAGGAACCTTACCTTGTCAGACTAAGGTTTTTTCTAGCAACACTTACACGAGAAAATTAGAGAAATAGTCAGGCATTGGTGACCGCTGGTCACCCAACTTCGGCACCCCTATAGTGAGTGGATCCTGGTTCCTTTTCATACGAGCATTAAGCAAAAAAGAGCTTGATCCTAGTGAGTTCTTGGAGTCAGACGTCACTTTATGCCATCCAACTAATTTTATATTCCTTCTAGACCCAAAGGCAAGGACCAGGATATACCCATTCCTGAGGTGGCCAAGAAGGTGAAAGCTCACAGGATTTATTATCGCTATAATTTTACAAGAATAAGCTACATGCTTAAGTTGGACATATGAAACCAGATTCGCTCGAAAGCCTCGACAATGTGAGGGTGATAGTAGGGAGGATTGAGGGAGAGATAACAAGCGAGCAGGTCTTCCAAATCCTTGGAAGCACTGATGTCATTTTCCACAATCATCTCCACCATCGATTCCCAGAAGTCTCTCTGTGGATCCACCGATGACTTCACTACCGCAAAGCTGTCCGCCAGATTCTTATTTCTGAATTTTACAGAGGATATGCTCTTTCTCGCCTGGGCTGAGCTACTTGAATCCTCGGAGAGTTACCTCGAACCTTAATTCCGGGCTTCCTCGTTCTGGCAGGACTGTTCTTTTGTGTCTGTTCCTGGGAACTCGAAGTTGATGAAGCTCTTGATCTCGATCTCGGTCTCAGTCTCTGTCTGGGCCTCGTAAAAGATGCTTTTGTGAGGTTGGGAGAAACCGGAAGGATAGGCCGTGGAGTGGTATTGGTAGATGTGCTTTGACCTTGGTTGATGTCAATTATAATGTCCGTAGTGGATGAAGTGAGTTTACAATCGAAAGAGGCTAAGGCATCACCATCACTATCGGATTCAGAGGACGAATGAGATGGGCAGTGATGATGCTGAAGACGCTGGTAGAGGTAGTCAGGTTCGGGGAAGCGTCGTCATCATATGGAGAATGGGCGGGACTGTTAGCGGGTAGTGTCCAAACAGGAGTGGGAGAAGAAGGTCTGTAGATGGTTTTTCTGCGGGACTTGTGAGCGGAAGACGAAGAAGTGCGAGGCGAATAAGAGGAAGAGGGCGCGGCGGCCACATTCGGACGGTGCTTCTTCAGGGAGGAATGACATCTTCTGCCGCGGCTGCTCATATCCTTAAGCTTGTAGAACCAAGCATTTGGCATCATATCTGACAATCTGAACCTGTAATTACCCATCTCGACAAAGGAGGAGTGCTGGAGGTGTGAGTGACTGATGAGATGAGGATTAGGAGGAGAAATAAAGCACTACAGCCAGAGGTCTAGTAGTTAAGCTGGGTAGTAAAAGGGGATGACTTTCTAGCATCACCTCACTCCACCAGCCTTAAGCACATCATGAAAAGCAAAAAAGCATAGACCCATAAAGAGAATGAAGGAATGTGACAACTCTTCTCCATCTTCATTATGACACACAGTAGAATGATTCCTTGTATGGTGCATGGCGTACCAAAAAATTTAAGCTTCATGATGAAGCACTGAGTTTTAGTATATAATTCTTTGGAAATCAAAAGCAAGGGCCCCTCTTATCTCGCGAAATATTCACTGGCGATCCGGATTCACGCGACTCCAATCCATCCGAGCCCTTCATGATGGTGGGTCTCACGTGCAATTCACACGACTTAAGAGCTGGATGCACTGAGATCACATGCACCCGATGGAAACATCTCGTCTTGCGCAAAGAGTGCCCCTCTTACCATAATTTCATGCTCCTCCAGGAATGATGATATTCTTTCTACAGTACTAACTAATCAACCTCAAGAGGCACCCTTTGCCTCATCCATCGCCATCTCCATGTCCGTCTCCATTTCCATTTCACACTCTCACATAACATAAACGTAATTTTTTTTTTCTTATTAGAGAACTGATCCTGGTCCAGATGTTTCCCCACCAATGAAGAAGCAACGAGCTGGCTCTCTTTTTTTGTTGCATGTCGTTTAACTTCTAGCGAAAGAATTTCAAGCTATCAAAGAAGATATACAAGGAAAAAGAGAAGAAGAAGCATAGATAGTACTCTGTTCGAGGGTACATTACACGCACCTATATATGTACAACTAACGAGTTATGGGCCGTGTGTAGAATCAAAGTTCGAGATTGAGGATGGAACAATTCAAAGACAACAGCAGAACACGTTAGACGTTGGTATGCTTGGGACCATATAGCTATGACTCTCATTAGCAGTTTGAACGAAGGACAAAAATAAAAAATAATCCTCATGAGGTGAGGGATATTTGAATAAACTAAAGCGCGTGCTTAGTCGGTTCAAGGGCTTCTTGTAGGATGTCCTATGCCAAGAAGTTGGTCTCGACGGCCGTGCTCACGGTTATCAGAAAAAATAATAAGGAGAAGTGACAAAGCACGTATACGTGTTTTGGTTTGGGTAAGATGAATACCAAAAATGTGGGGAGTCTACTCTAACACTTTTTGTTCCTTGTTTTGGACAACAGCCCAAAGAGTATATAACTTCACGGGCCCAGCCATTCTTTCTCCCGATGACCACGCTTTTGCAGCTTGGCTTATGTGGAGTCATAATACAATTTGCTTTTGCTTATGTTTACATACATATAACATATACATAATACATATATATATATATATATATATATAGAGAGAGATGAGAGAGAGAGAGAGAGAGAGAGAGAGAGAGAGCCCTAGATTGCTGGTTGAGTAATTAAAGGTTTAATTTGAATCTTATGGATCGCTTCTCAACTCACGATCTCTCCCTTGAGAATAATTATGGAATTAGATACTTGGTAGTATTGTTTAGTGAGGAAAGGAGAGAGATGTTGGTTTGGATTTTAGGGTGGTGGACAAGTAACGGAAGCAAAGGACTCGAAGGTAGAACAAATGCATGCCACAATTCAACCAGTTTCCCTTTTGGCATTCACTTGTACCTTCCTCCCTATGTTAGATGTGACAAGTGGTGCAACTGCGACACTCCTGCATACATTACATGCTTCTGAAAAGGGTTCAGACTCCACACAGTCTCCTGTTGGTGTTAGTTTTTGGCTGTTTTGTCAGGACGTCCCCATCCTTTGGAATCTACACATGCGAATGGCTAGTCTGAGTGTGCTAGACACAACCTTGCTAACATGTTGATCGTGTGGCCATCGCAGCTTTGAGATGCATCATTCACTCCTCCTCTCCTCTTCACTGACTGCTTGTTATTCATTATTTATGAGGTTTTACTTGGCTTTGCTTCGCCTCCATATAATGTTTTTAAACATTTGCATTAACAGCTTCAACATTATTGTCTTGCAATACGAGAAATCGTTTTAAACTAGTATAGGTGCTAAATCGAAAGACATGCATTGGAGGGGGAAATGTTATATATATGGCATCAGATTAGGAAGCCCCGTTTGGGATGGGGTTCGCGTTTCCATTTGATTCCACCCACCACCAAAACTGCCCCCGCCTGCATTAATTTAGGGGTTTGCACGGATGGGGTTTCTTCTGGACTTAGCCAACTGTGGGGATTCTTCAACCCTACACGAAGTGCTGCGAAGAGACAAACATCTGAAACCAATGTTATGTGGCTGTATCCGACTTAATAAGCTCTCAATTTTCTGGCTCGGGTTGTTAATAAAGATGAAAGTTGGAATGGAATTGGGGTTGAATCGAGTCGAGAGGTATGGATGGTGCCTGGTTCATATGCCTCTCATCTCCCTCGTCTCGATTTGGACACGTCTCTGTCTATCCAGGACTCCTACTCCTCCATGCGTTGGGTTGCATGGTAATGGGTCCTTGCTGCTCGTCGAGGTTATGAACAGTGACATGTCCGTTCAAGCTAGGTCCAACATCATCTCTGTGGATGTTCCTGACTTGCCAGGTATTCTACAGTCCTCCACCGCTGTAAACCATTAGTACTCATTATCTCAAGGGTACATGCTTTACCACATTCCATATGCGCTAAGCTATATGATCGCCGTGTTCTAAGTGAACCCTTGACAGCATATGCCATTTATATGCAAAATTTGCAGGAAAGGTGGCTCGACGATCATGGTGGGGGAGGAAGAAGGGAATTCGAGGACAAGCGCGTCCTGGATCTCGCCACACGCGAGTGCAACTCAAAAATGCGGCAAATGCACGCTTGAAAGGCCTGTCACGCATGCCAGTGCAACCAGGAAGGCCGGTCCGACTGAGTACTACCATGAAGTTGAGGGTGTAAATGCAGGGCCAACAAGTTGTATCATGCCTTGATCGCATTAAATTTTCCATCCCCCCATTTTCGTTTGGCCCGGAGTTATTATACTGCCACCCTCACGTTCGGGTCGTATGTACTGCCGTGCTTTAGATGTATATGTGCGTGTATATATATGGGTCGAAGTGCTTCAGATGTATATTGCGAAGCGATAAATCATACCTTATATTAGTTAGGCGACAGTCGTTTCGTGAATATGAGTTTTCAGATTTCATAACATTGTGCAGACATTCTGTGAAATGGTTTTTCTCTCACGCGAACAAGTCGATATCATCTTCGACAATTCGAGTCAGGTCCATGAGTTCACTTCTGCCGCTGATTTCATAACTCGGTATGACCATTAATGGTGCGGGCATATGTGGGCTTAGCTACTCAACGACACTCAGAGCTTACAATACATTTCTCCCTTCGTGTGCTTTGTTAAGGAAAAGAAAAAGCTATACTAAATAAGGGAGCAAAATGCTACTGGCGTTAAGCATTAACATTTGTTTAGTTGTACAGGTTATAAATCTGGGAGATGACATTTTATTTACTAATTGATAGAGCATTCTCAACGCATCTGATATGAGTAAATTGTTTCATTTCACAGAGCAAGCCTTCCTTTGATTACCGCGCGTAACTATGCCCTCTTTGGCAAAGTCATATAGTAAGGACACATAGAGTTACATGTTGACAAACGGTTTCCTCTCTTTTCTTGGCCTACGAGGACTATGCAAATGTAGCAAAGCTCACGTTCGCATGTGATTCACCGATGGGTGACATATAAAAAAACTCGCCAGAAGTTTATTGCATGGAGCAGAGACAGTGTAGAATATGGGCCAATTGCACCTAGAATACATGCATCTAGGGAGCAGGAGGAGGACTAAAAAAAGCCTGAGGATGTGGGCTGTGTGATCGGCTTGGCCGTACAGTGGGACTCTGGAAAAATGTGGACACTCTTGGTTGTCTCTAGTCCCCCCCTTCCCATCCATCAGCCCAAACCATAAAGAAGACTGATAGGCCAGATCCATTCCTCTCAGTCCCGATTATGATTTATCCATTCATCATCTCAATTTTTCTATCTTCTAGAGCAGCCTAGTTTTTACAGCAGTATTAATTCATTAAAAACATGCCCACCACTCACCCATTCAGATTCGAATCTCCCAACCTAATCCTCAATATCTTCCCAGTACGCCACTGTAAATTCATTGGTTAAGCAGCCAAGCGAATTTGCTCTACTAACTTCCGTTTCCTCATAGCAGTAATAGACTCCGTCGGTAATGTGATCCCGTGTATGAAACATATAAAAATTTCTACATAGACTAACCAAATAATAAGAATAAAAAAAGAGTCGAAGTGAGAAATAGATCGTGAGGATATTAAAGTCAAAACGAAATTGGATGGACGCACGAGTAATGAAATATTGATCTGCTGTCGTACAGCGATGTGAGACTTGTTGTTTTTACAGTGTTCGAATTAGCATCAATTTTAATCGGGGGGGTTTTTTTTAACGTTTAATTACTAAATTAGAGAAAGAAAAAATCGGTTGGATGTTTTAAAGAGAAGAAAACGACGGAGGGGTCATTCGCAGGAAGTTTCCGGGGCAGCGGCTGAGTTCCAATCCACACACGTGAATTTGAAAGAAAGTAGATCCGACATCTTACGTACACTCCGCTACGTTGCTTCCTCGTGACTTTACTTTTTTTTCCTTCTCCCTCTCGTCTCAACCCCGTCCGATTTACCAAGCAAAAATGGGACATATAATCCATACTTCTTCCATGTCCGCTCCATAACTAAATTCAACCGGACAAAAAAAAAAAAAAAACATCACGTGCCCGAAGCAAGCGGTCCGATGATCGATAGCAGCATTAGTGTTTAGGTGAGCGGCTGTGCTCAAACCTATTGGTCGAAAAGGCAATATATCACCGGACCGAGTACGGGATAACGTGATGAAACTACTTTGTTCTACCCTTTAAAAGTTTTGTTATATAAATTTACAAAACTTTTAAGGGGGTTTCACTTAATTGGTCCGCCAGCTTTGAATTGGATTTGTTTACGTGTGGTGTGGCGTGGTTGGACAATTGGACATAAGCAGCGTTACTTAAAAATACTAATTAGTGCCGCTGAAAAAATGATATTGTTTGTTGCTGAGTTTTTAGCCTCCCGGCTGCCTACTGCCACTCAAAGAATAGGGACCGGAGCTGGACGGGCTGCTTGTCAAGATTCACGTGGGTGATTGTATCAAAGAGCGTATACCATGTTGTCTATTCTATGAGAGAGATAGAGAATACCCGCGTCCTTCAAAAAAAAAAAAAAAAACTCCCTTCCGTTTTCATCCGTGCACTCCTCAAATGCCTGTTGTCTGTCTCATCAGCAGACAGCACCCCCAATTTCGCACTACCGCCTCTTGTGTTGTGTCGTGTTGTGTTGTTAGTAATAACAATGAATCTAATTTTCTCTTCTTCTTCCTTCTTCCTCACGGGCCTCTTTCCTGCCCGTCCCCCTTTGGGTGAATTTCATTCGGTTCTATCTCTGGCATTTACAGCCTATGCCAGAGTGATCGAAACATATCATCTACCACCACCATGACGACGCCCTCTTTTGGCAAGTAGTTCGATGTCGGTTCGGAGTAGGCCTACTGGGTTAGCGGCGCCTTCGCCAAGGTCTACCACGCCCGCAACATCCTCACGCGGCCAGAGCGATGGCGCTCAGGTCATCCTACAAGAAGAAGATCTTACTCTCCAACTCCGCTACCCTAATGGCAAACATCAAAAGCGCGAGATCTCCATCCTCCGCACCGCCTCCGCCACCCTTATCATCGATCCCCTCTTCGAGGAGTCCTCGCCAACCCGCTCCAAGATCTACGTAGTCATGGAGTTCGCCAAGGCGGCGAGCTCTTCTCCAAGGTTTCTCCAAGGGCCGCCTCCCCGCGGGACCTCGCCCGCCGCTACTTCCAGCACGCTCATGCTCCGCCCTCGGCTACTGCCACGCCCGACGGCGTCTTCCACCCCGCGTGACCTCAAAGCCGAGAACACCTCCCGCCTCGACGACAACGGCGACCTCAAGGTGACCGACTTGGCCTCAGCGCCGTCCACGAGCATGATCCGGTCCGAACGGCTGCCACACGCTCTGCGGGCACCTCCCGCATACGTGGCTCCGGAGATCTGGCAAAGAAGGGCTACGACGGTCGCCAAGGTGGACGGGTGGGCGGGCGGGGTCATCCTGTTGTGATGACGCAGACGTGGGTAACCTGCAGTCAACGACCCGAACCTGATGGCACCATGTACAAGAAGAGCTCTACATGGGCGTAGTTCCGAGTGCCACCAAGTGGATGTCGGCCGACCTGAGGCGCTTCCTCCGCCGACATACACTGAACACCAACCCGGGGAGAGCCCGGATCCACCATCCACGAGATCCTCAAGGACGAGTGGTTCAGGAGAAGGCTACAAGGACGGTGGACCTAGTTCGCGGAAGCCCAGCGGCCAGCAAACCGGAGATGATGGGAGGGAAGGGTGCTAGCAAGAGCGAGTTGATAACGCGTTGACAATATATCATTCTCGTCGGGCTACTTGTCGGGATT
>JAGVVM010011100.1:0-13123 GCA_019149425.1 Psidium friedrichsthalianum
ACCGAGTTCGAATGGAGCTTTTTCTCATCTTTCCCTTTTCCTGGTCAAACCTTGAGATATCTCCAATCAAAAGAACGCCAAGTGAACATGCCATCATTTACTTCGGATATAATGGGCACATCCGATTTTGAACGAACCCAAAAAAAAAAAAATCCTCCAGCATTTCCTAAGCGGCTCAAACTCGTGACGCAAGTTCAGATGATGCTCGACGCTTTTTACAATGTTTTTTGTTTTAACAGATAAAAATATAGAGGATGCATCGATGAAGCACAGTCAAGAGCATCTTATAGACTTAAATGGCAGAAGAAAGTATGTCACGAAAGGAGAATGATTATTTCTTTCGGCATCGGGGCTTGATATTTACACCGTCAAATCGGTCCTGTCTCGATTCTACTGCATGTCCCATCTGTTCTACCCAGCTTTTGGCCGTTGAAATTCCGAACAGACTTGTCCGTGAGTTCATGGAGCAACAAAAAGTGGGAACCAAGAGATTTGTTCATGTTGATTGACCCCCTGACCTACATGGCACAAAGAAGAGGCGGAGAACTCCTAAGCCAAAATTCGAAGATTCCTTACAAGAATTCTGATCTTCATGGTTCTTCGTTCATCAAATCCAGCCAGATGACGGGCAATTTTTTCTGAGGAAGTGCTTCCTAAATTCCGCAAACATGTCAGCTCATTTGAATTCAATTCACACCATCGTTGGTCAAAGAATAAATTATTCACGAGTAGCCCCCTTAAAAAAGTTCAGAAGTTATTACATTCTCCAAACATCATTGGTCAGATCCGTCGAGCAACATTGACTGCATTTCTCGTAGGAATTCATTATTTTATTAGCACGAGGATTCACTGTAAACACTAAACATAAGTCACAAACTTAAAATTTTGACATGTTCTACCAAATCTTTGTATCCGTCAATGTGCCGCTATCGGAATACAGCTTCCATACCCAAAATCAACAAAGGTTCACATCGTTTTATTCGCAGCACAGGGAAACAATATGAATGGTATGAATTAGAGTACGCTAGTGAAGGCTTGTGATTTAGAAGATTATGGAAATAGAAAGATTTGATGGTGATGAAATATGTCATCCTAGATTCATAATACAAGCCCCATTCAGGTTGTAGATGCAACTGAAATGAGCCATCAATAACCAGCAAAAGCAGAAGCTCTCCTCTCCCAATGCATTTGTGACCACATCTGGACGCTCTCCCATCCTTAGGTCCGGAGTCATGGCTTTCCTGGGGCGTTCCATGCTCCGCTCATTACCTTTCACTTCATTTTCCGGAGGCTTTCGATCCTTTTGGCCAAGTTGATCACCTCGTTGAGTGGGGTCCTCGAACTGAAGGCTTTCCATCAATTGGGAATGCCCCCACAACGGAAACCACATTTGGCTGATTAATCGAAGGAAAAATGCTTTCCTGACGGTATTATCAGAGACAGTACAATATTAAAATGTAGTTCTACACATTATTACCGCGTGTTTTTACATAAAACACTCGTTGATCGGGAAATCATGAGGTCAACAAATAACTAAAAGTCCTGTCGGGCTAGCAGTTTTCGTTAATTAAAGATACAACATGTGTCGGAGCGCATCTTGCTGAATTCCATTCGTCATTTCTAGCTATGGGACTCCATGAATTGTTTCTCTTTATTGTACCGACATCCTCAGCGTTCCACCTGCCACCGGTCCAGCCAGGATCGCAGGCCTTCCACGTGTACTCGGTGAACTCCCGCAGAGGTTTCTGGCTGCTTTCCTACGTATCCTCAGTCTTCCAGCGTGCTATGAAGGCCATACCAATGAGATCTCTGGTCCTAGATTTTGGTTGAGTGAAACTGCAGCCTTGCCAGTCCTGTTCAATCAACTCCGAGCCACTGTCTTGCTGCCCGAGCATCTCCAGCACTCACTGCAGACCCTCAGTCGCAATTCGCCAACACCCATCGTGTCACCGCTCTGTCTAAATCTCTCTCTGCAGGCTCCTCGGTGTTTTTGCAAGCAATTAGCAGCACCTCCAGCGAATTCCGGACATGTTCAGTATGCTCTCGTGGTGGTTTTTAGTGATATAATATCCTTGCTATGTCGTCCGACCCGACCACATAGCTCCGTCGTGCTCGAACAGTCCCTATTGCGTCCAAAGCTTGCCTATTGTTTACCCTTACCGGAGTACATCCCCGCGGGTCAGGCTCGAAGCCTCTCCAGGTGTTGCCATGATCCCCCTTCCAGAGAGGAGGTACTGACGCTGTGTGGACCACCAAAATGTAACAATGTGCTCCATATACTTCAGCTGCACAAGAGGAAAACCATAGGTGGTTCACCGTTTTCTTTCTAATTGGTGTAAATAGAATGAGAAACACCTAAGCGAGATGCTCAGTATCACGAAGCCTCCGATATCCCATTTGAGCCACACATCCACAATGGAGCTAAATGTCATGTTTTTGCTTAGTTTTATCCCTCCTCTCCAATGCAGTTTCAGGCACTACAAATGTATAGGAGGGATAGCGACGTACAAGAAGTTTGGCCACTCTTCGCTTGTGAATATCATGCTTCTAATGAGGTGATGGGAAAAGACCAAACTTATGACCAAAACAAAGAAGAATTGGAGAAGCAAAGGAGCTTTGTAAGGTGGCCAGTAATGTCACTTTTGTGCCAATTCCTATTCCTCCAAGATCCTAATGGGGGCAACTGTATCATGTTGATTTGCTTTAAGTTGATGGACATAGCTTTCGTTTTAACAGTGGTAACTAATGTAACCTAAAAATAAAAGGCGATATCTCCGAAGTTTTGGAGAAACGTCATTTCCCACCACAATCTGGCTGAAGAGATAACAAAAATTCCTGACTTGAAATTTTTTGAATCAATTTGCCAGATTTTGAAGACAGTCTTAAGGATTCGGTTGAAAATGGCATGTATCATACTCGCTATCCCTCAATTTCGGAAGACTCGGAGTAACACAGGACAAGAGATTGAAACTGATTAACTAGACCAATTAACGTGAAGGATGTCTATTGCCAGCATGCAAAGAGAAAATTTCTTCTAGAACAGATGATTTCGATCTCTTCCTTGATTTCTCCCAGTGAGGACCGCCTTGTCTCAGTCCATCATTCTTGGTACTCGTCGAATGGCGCTTGTTGCTCTTTAGTCTATTCCTAAAGAATCTTTAACAGATGCCCCACGTTGGACATAAACATTCTAGGGGCAATTTACGAGGAATGGCTGAAATTGGCCTCCAATTAGAGTAATTTCTTCTTGTGGTCCAATTTGGTTTGGAAGCGACAAGATTTGGTCTGAGGACAATTTATAGCGAGCGAGATATCTCAGACTGTGCAAAGAGGCATTTTCGGATGTCCTTAATTCATGTATGGACATACGACTTTCATCGAGTACAGCTAGTCACAGAGTTCGATATGTACCCATGAGATCGAGTATGGAATCTATGAAGTTTGCGGATTGTCTACAACTGGACAGAAATACCTTACGAAGCTTTTATTGTTTTCTGGGATTGGCTTTGGGAGCAACACAAAGTTTGGATGCTATAGTGAGTCAGAAACGAGAACAAATAGACCGTTTGCAGGTAAGATCGGACGTCCACAGACACCAAGTCTAGAGATGGCTTCCAAGGATCACCGCTCTGATACCATGTAGAGTTTGGATGAACATCAAACTGCTTACATTGATGAAGTAATTTACAATATATACATAGGGTTTAGGGCTAAAACATACAAAGACAATTATGCCCTTTAGTATAAACCTAATCTACCGATACTCCCCATCAAGTTGGTGAATGTAAACATATCAACAACTTTTGTTCTTAAAATTACAAAATAAATCACGTGTGACTGGTTTCGTGAACAAGTCTGCGAGTTGGGAGTGACTAGGAACATGAAGAGTATGCAAAGTGCCATCTTCTAGGACAATATTGACTGCATTCTTGCAGGGCATTCATTATTTTATTAGCACAAGGATTACATGTAAGAGAACTAAACATAAGTCACGAATTTAAAATTTTGAAACGTAGTACCAAATCTTTGTAGCCCTGTTGTGCTGCCATCGAATACAGCTTCCATCCCGAAATACAATAAAGATTCACATCGTTTTTGATTCGGTCCATGGCCACCTGCGCCAACGAACCGTGTTGCTTGCCGACATGGCTCTAGATTTAAAAGTTTGGCTAGGCCAGTCGGAAGCACCGGCATGGACCGGAGCAGTGTCAGCCTGGACCTGGATTACTTGCAGTCCTTAGGTCCGGAGGCAAGGTTTTCCTTAAGGCTCTCCATACTTTCACTTATTACCTTTCACTTCATTTTCTGGAGGCTTTCCTCTTCTGGCCCAAATTGATCACCTCGTTGAGTGGGGATCTCGAACCGAAGGTTCCTGAGCGAGCCTCAACATAATTTCTTTTCTTGCATTGCCCCTCCACATTTATTAACACATCCTTATCGATGAGGATACAGAGTGATCTTATATTGGGCAATGGCCCCCCACAATGAGAACCACATTAGACTCCATTAATTAAAGAGAAATGCTTTCCTGACAGTAACTGTCAAGAACAGTACAATCTCAGCCGTAGATTTACACGCCATCACCGTATGTTTTGCATAAAGCACTCGATGATTGAAAGATCGTGTGGTCAGAAATAATTAACAGCACTGTCGGACTGTCAGACTAACAGCTTTTCGTTAATTAAAAAATACAACACGTGGTCGTAGAGGCTCTTGCCTAAATTCCATTTCGCCATTTCTAGTTTTGGGACCCATATGATTGCTTTTCTTTGTTGCGCCACATTTCAATATCAACATGCCACGTTATAAATGCTGTTGTCGTGATTAGCTCGATGATACACTCCTAGAGCACCCATTTAGTTATTTATTGCAACCCCGACCCCTAATAAAAATATTGACGCCGGGTAATTTTGCATTTAAACAGTAGGGACATTAAGGGCAAACGGGGACTTTGTTGTGATTCTTTCGATCTACGGCCGACTGAGCACATGCTAAGTTAAAGAGCAAGGCAAGGACATCAAGAGGGACAAGCTGGCCAATTCCTTATCCAATAACGAAGGAGGAGGTTTCTAAAAGAAAGGAAGGGAACATCACAAAGAATTCACCATTTGGTCTCCACGATTTTGCTCGCCAAACCTGCTGCTGCTGTTTGCTGCAACAATACCGCATCTCACGCCAAGCCTTCATCGCTGCCGACATCCTCAACGTTCCATCTGCACAGTCGAGCCACGATCGCAGCTCTTCCAGTGTACTCGGTGAATTCCCGCAGAGGGTTTCTGGCAGCTTTCTAGATGTTCCTCAGTCTCCCAACGTGCTATGAAGGCCATACCATGAGATCTCTGGTCCCAGATTTTGGTTGAGGGAAAATTGCGGCCTTGCCAGTCTTGTTCAATCAACGCCGAGCCACTGCCTTGCTGCCGAGCATCTCCAGCACTCCCGCCGACCCTTAGTCACGCTTCGTCGACAGGGCTTTTTACGAAATGGGTTAAAAAATTTATCTTTTTACTGATTTGGGTTTTGCGGTGAGAAAAAATACGAAAATGGGGCTTGTTTGGCTCCTGCTTGTCGGCAATGGAGGAGCCAAACAAGCCTGTTCAGCGGTTGTAACGCCGAACAAGAGAAAAGGCCTTCTCAGCACTATTAGTGCCGAACAAGGAAAAGTGGGGGAGGGGGGGTGGGGAATGGGGGGTGAAAAAAAAAATGGAAAATTGGAAAATTCGTAGAAAATTATAACAAACAAAAAAAACACCAAAAAAATTTAAAAAAATTTCTATAAATCCAAAAATTAGGAAATTGACCATTTTAACAGGTCGGTCCTATTTTTGATGGTTTTCCTTTTAAACATTTCGAAATGACGATTTTGCCCCTTACGGGCAAATTGTCCCGAAAAATTTCAAAAGTTTCCAAAAACATTTCAAAAATTAGGAAATAAGCCATTTTAATTGGCCATCCTACTTTTAAGGATTTTTCATCTATCTTTTTAAATGGATGATTTTTCTCTTATGGAAAAAAAAAGTATTTACGAAAAAAATAGTCAGTATTTTAAATGGTCCCTACATGAAAGGTTTTTAAAATAAAATTTTGGCAATTTCTTCATATTTGTAGTCTACGAAATCTATTTTCTTATTTTCGGATATTTTCTTAATATGGAAAATAATATTAAAATTTACGACAAATTTCAAAAATTAATTTTCTTTCAAATTGGATTTCAGGCTTCGTTAAAGCTTCTAAATATGATTTTGGAAGCTTTTGAAATTTTTCGAGACAATTTGCCCGTAAGGGGCAAAATCGTCATTCGAAATGTTTAAAAGGAAAAACCATCAAAAAATAGGACCCGGCCCCGTTTAAAATGGTCAATTTCCTAATTTTGGGGATTTATGAAAAGTTTTTAGAATTTTTTTGGTGTTTTTTTCTTTTTTATAATTTTTTACGAATTTTTCAATTTTCCATTTTTCCCCCCTGCCCCCCCCCCCCCCCCACTTTTCCTTGTTCGGCAACTAAGTGCCCGAACAAGCCCCATTTTTATTTTTCTCACCGCAAACCCAAATCGGTAAAAAGGTAAATTTTTTAACCCATTTTCGTAAAAAGCCCTCGTCGACACCCATCGTGTTACCGCTCTGTCTAATTCTCTTTTTGCCAAGCTCCTCAGTGTTTCTGCCAACAATTAGCAGCGCCTCCAGCGAATTCCGGACATGTTCAGTACGCTCTTGTGGTGGTTTTTAGTGATGTAATATCCTTGCTATGTGGTCCAACCCGACCACATAGCTCCATCGTGCTCCACAGTCTCTATTGTGTCCAAAACTTGCCTCACTGTTCGCCCCTTACCAGAGAACATGCCCGCTCCTTCGCTGGTCAGGCTCAAAGCCTCTCGAGGTGTTGCCATGATCCCCGAGGAGAAGGTACTGACAGTGTATGGACTACCAAAATGTAACAATGTGCTCCGTTACTTCAGCTGCACGAGCGAAATGATTTGCCTTGGCTGGGAGAGATAAGCCCGAATAGGCCAATCACAAGAGGAAAACATAGGCGGTTCACTGCTTTCTTGTGCAAATAGAATGAGAAACACCTTAAGCGAGATGCTCAGTATGATGAAGCCTCAGGTATCCCATTTGGGCACACATCCACAACGGAGCTAAATGTCTTGTTTTTTCTTAGTTTTATCCCTCCTCTCTAATGCAGTTTCAGGTACAACAAAATGTATAGGAGGATAGCGAGGTACAAGAAGTTGGTCACTATTCTCTTGTGAATATCATGCTTCTAATGAGGTCGATTGGGAGACCCAATCTGATGACAAACAAAGAAGAACTGGAGAAGCCAAGTAGCTTGATAAGAAGATGGCCAGTAATGTCACTTGTGCCAATTCCTCAAGATCCTAATTGGAGGTAACTGTATCATTTTGATTCGCTTTAAGATGATGGACATAGACTTACGTTTAACAGTGTACTATAAAAAGCACCGACTTCTCTCTAAATTTTCCTCAACTTTCTAGAACCTTTATGTTGTCTAGATAGTTAATAGCTTTGTCTCTCTTCCATGTTCTAGAATTTTCTTCACATTTCTAGATTAGCCTTTCTAGAATGCTCTATACTTGTTGAGCAAGTAATAGTATAAGTGCGTAGAAAGTCGGCCAAACTATAAATAGGAGTTAGTGCTCCATATTTTGGTGTGGTGTAAGAATTGCAAATAAGAGAGCGTGTGAGCGAGAGATGCATCATGTGCGCTTGTAAAGGTCATGTAAATTGAGTGATCTTCTAATAAATAAAGAAAATTTTTATTTAAATTGAGATATCCACTTGATTCTCTACACTAAATGTACCTAAAATAAAAAGGCGATATCTTGAGTTTGGAGGAAACTCTTGCCGCACAATCTGGCTGAAAGATAATAAAATCCTAACTTGATTTGAATCTATTTGCCAAGATGTTGAAGACAAGTTAAAATGACAAATGTTCTGCAAAACCCTTTAGGGGGTTCAACCGCTCAAACTCTACTGTCCCACTAGTCCTTGACGCACACTGTACGTACCGTTGATTGATACAATTGAATGGAACATTTTCTTGAGAGCGATCCTGCGAACCGTGCGTATGCCATAGTATTGGGGCGGTGAAGATTTCGAATTCTATTGGGAGCGCTCTTTGCTCGAAGAAAAAGCCAAACTTCCCATATCAGCCTATTATAATGAATAGCCCGGACGGTCCTTCGAATTGGCCAATGGACAGGACCGTGACAATACGTAACGCAAGCAATGAATGGGAAGAAGTAAAGAAACCTTATAGCTTGACAGGAAAAAAGGGAGATACGTTGGAAGCAACTCAGCTCCTCCACATCCTACAATGGAAAAAGGACAGCAGTTTCATACCGGAAATCATCAAGGATCTTCAATATCGAAAAGACAAACAAAATCAAGAATACAACATGATTTCGCGTTTCGAATAGATATAAAACCACATACGGAAGATTGTATGAGAAGCAAAGAAAAGTAATAACTACCGATGAACTAGCTATTCTTCCATACATCTCAAAACAGCCTCAAGAAATTTACAAAGTCAAAAATGAGGAAAATAAAAACAGCGCGTATGTGTTAGAAACACATTTCGGATCCACCGCCTTTTATGGATGGCTTAATCTTTTTCCATAACAGTTGGCAGCGGAGATTGAACTTTCGTTCTTTTGAAGTCTAGAATCCGGACAGTGTCCCTGGACTCAACATGGGAATCGTGCTCCATCGAGAAAGCTCGGCGACGACAAGCTCAGCTCGAAGCCATCTCCAAACTTGTGGGCAGGCTTCTTCTCGAGGCTTCAGACACCAGCTCCCTGTACACAGTAGACAAAGGAGTAGTGGCCTTCGCGGCCGCCGATTGACCGTTGTGTTGATATCACTACGGGCCGGGCTCGGCGTCACGAGCTCGAGCGGCGGAGGGCCGCCTCCTGGAGCCGGCGGGCGGGGGGCGGCGGTGGAGGCCTGGACGGGGCCCCGTGAGCTTTGGACGAGCTCCCGGAAGTTGATGGGCTCGACCTTGTAGACCCGGGTGGGGTTCGGCCGGTTAGCGAGGCGGTCGGCTTCTTCCACGGCTTCGCGGGTGCTTTGCGGACCGAGTTGAGAGCGACTTTTGGAACGGGTAGGCCTGGGGAGGGACGGTGGCGGCCTCGTCCTGCGGAACCATGGCCGCTGCCGATGAGTATCTCTGCATTTCTCTTCCGGTTCGTCCTAAAGTTCTTGGCTCAGAACGACAAGATTGCGTTTTGGAGTTGTGCCTGAGAATGAGAACGCAAGACTATAAATATGTTCTGTCGGTAGAGAGGGAGCTTTCGAGGGTTACGTACAGATACGGTCGTCTTCGGCCGCCGGCGATGGGCCGGGGTTGCGTATGCGGTGCGGTCAAATTCCACGGTGCTGACCGGCTATGTTGAAAACGATGTTTCAGAATGATTATAAAAATTTCCTGTCCGTTGTCCCGTATTGACCAAGCTGATCGATCTTGAATCTGATCATCTACCAAAACTGGTTTTACCAAAATGGGGCTGGCAATTCCGCGATATAACATGGCATGACATTTTTATGCCTCGAGGACCAATTTTGGAACTTCGGTCTCAGGATTTGTTATTACGTTAGGCTATGTGTTAAGTAATGCTACCGACTTTCAATTGCCTGCCAAAACATGCAGATTACAACCAATCGCGTCGTCCGTAAAGATATCTCGTAAGCCGGTCTCGGACCAATCTATACCTCACGTCACTATTTTCGAAGGTGGTACGTCGATTCATTTCGATTTATCACAAGCATGCTATAACATTATGTTTTTATAAGACCGTATGAATTGGTTTTGCGGCGATAACTCAAACGTGATCGAGGAGACTGAAGAAGATCAGGTATTAAGTTGATGCCATATAATGACTCCATATATGCCTAGAACGACAGATACAGATTTAATCCTCAACACATCAATTGCCGACTAATCTCACATTTGAGTTTTGAGCCACCCACTTGAGTTTCGACTCGTCGTGTGATGATATGTTTCACAACGTATTGTGATAATTTGCACATTAAAAGTGTACCTGTTTTACAAAACTAGGTTTTGTCATCATAAATTTATTAGAGCGATGGATTTATGCGTGTATTTGGTTCTCGTCACTTAGGGAATAATTATCTAATCAGTCCCAAACTTGTTATACGATAATTCTACATGTCACCCGTCATGTTGGGTTTATTAGCGATTTTTATGAAAATTAATTGGAATGGCTATCTCGGACTAAATTAATATTGGCTCAGTAAATTAGGACTTGTAGGACAATTTCACCCATGATCTCGTCATAATTAAAAGTAGCACAGTATGAAAAGTAAAATACCTCTTAAAAGGCCCCACTCCTATTTGCTTTCTTGCACCAAACAGTGGAGGCGGTATCCGGTGGAGGCGGGATGCGCCGCCGCCAACCGCCCGTCTCTGAGTGGCCGGTCGTATCCCCACGTGATATTCTCCTCGTGGGTCCGCCCCCACCGCCCTAAAGTCACAATCGTCCCTGTCGAGCGTCAAGCGTCAACCAGCCCCAGCAATCGGAATGAGAAAAAGAGGGGGCACGATCTAAGTTGAAATATGATTTGACGCTCCTGCCCTCGCAAAACCTCATGATTTTCCACTTCCCCCGCCATCGCGTGCCATCGTGCTCCAAAGCCTTTAGTGGCGGAAAGAATTGCTGAGGTGATGGCGACGTCATTTGGCGGGGCATTGCTCGGACTTTTGGGGCAACAAATATCAAAGAGCAATGAAAGGCGACCGGCTTGCGTTTCGGGTTGAGTCCTGGAAATTGGAGTGGAGTCTTTTTCAAAACGTGCACCCGTCGTGGTTGACCACAATGCAACAAGCAATGACGAGGATGGAAAGGAATTAGAAAGAAAAAAAAAAAAACATGAAAGATGGACGGGGTTTGCAGGACCGATCTAACGAGAGGCGACGCGCCGGTCAGTGAGTAACCCTTTGGCCGAATTGGCCATATTCAGTAAGCAACGACGACCCGACGTGCCGTTCTATAGATTGTTTTTCTTCGAGTCGGGTGCTTTCAGAAAAGAGAATGATAGGTTACGTTGTTGCCATCCCCCGTTATCAAAGCCGCTACTTATTTAAATGATATTGATGTGTTCAATGACAAAAAAATACACGGCATGACTAGTAATCTCAGCTTTCTTCATCTTTGATTACTTTTCTTTCCTTAAAAAAAAAAAAAAACACAGTACTTTTGTTTCCTTCTTTCTCTGGGCACGGCCCCGCGCAGCACGTTGCCATAGTTCTTTGACCACACTAGGCACACTGCCACCTTCGGTTCCCCGTCCATCGGCTTCGCCTTCGTCACCTCTCTTCGTGTGTTCGCGCGGATGACGGAGTAACTATTGTCAGGGCGGTGGATGTTGGCGTGGCGGCATCGAATAGTGCGACGACAAAAACAAAAAAAAAAAATTTAATTTTATTGCATTGGGTACCAATTCACTCCTAAACTTTTTAAGCGGATCAATTTATTCTTAAAAACTTTCACATTTACCAAGTGACTGCATTTTGCCAATTTAGGTCGAAAATTCCTGATGTGAATGATTTTTTTAAAAAAATGTTTATATTTATATTTATTTTATTTTGTTTATACACTGTGGCTAGCAAGAGTTGCCGAAGCTCGCTGGCCACTTGGCGAACACGCAAAGCCCTCTCCGGCAGCGAGCGAATGAGGCCATGGCCTTGCTAGCCATGGGCAAGGCGGCCTTCGCCCGCAGCTGGCTAGGCCATGGCGAGGTTGTCTCGCCTGCATCTAGGCGAGGACAAGAGAGGGCCATGACCCTCGTCGACCACAGAGGACAAGAAAAAGAAATGAAGAAAATGAGAAGAAAAAAAAAGATAAAATCAATTAAAAAAGTTTCAAAAAAGAAAATTAAAAATTAAAAAAATCAACATTAACGCCATCAATGCCACATAGGACCGCTGACGTATACGTCAGTTATTCTCGACCAAAGTTGATCGAATGGAGTCGATTGGCAAAATGCAAAAATGTTTAGGACATAATTGATTCGATTAAAAGTTTATGATTAAAATAATATCAATGCAATAGTTTACGGTTTTTTTTTTTTTTTTACTTTTGTCTAGTGAGATGGCTATGGTGATGGATTGCGTGACGCTAATGGCGGGGGAGAGAGAAGGGTTAGCAGAAGGTTCCATGAACGCACGACACACGTCTGAGCTCAAATGCTAAGTCGCTACTCTCTGGCCACAATCAAAGCCGTCTTATTACATAAAAAATCCTAGTAAGTAGTCGCAAAATGTCCAAAATAGCATCGTGCGGTAGTTTTCGACTCAAAGGATGCCTCACGGAGCAAATTTTCCTCAGAGGTCCCGCTCGAGAATTCTCAAAATGCCCCTGGACTTGGTTCAATCCGGGTCGATCCCCCCCATGATCATCCACTTGGTCTTCATATATAGTTCTCTTTGTTCACGCCAATTTAGACACAAAACTGTGTACAGAACTTTAGAGGGGGGAACAAGGCAAACCGTAATTACTTGCCTAGTTGACCCATGTCTAACAAGTTTAGAAAGACAAGCTGAATTTTTCTCGCGTCCCAGTCGGAGAAAATTTCATGATCACGCATCGGATGGTGGGTCACGAGTTATGGGACGTCGTTCACATGCAAACCTAACTAAAACTGAACATGGGCCGATACGCCATTGTAACTATTCAATTAAAGGGCATGTTTCTTCTCTATTCCTAGTTGGGGGAAGATTTCATCCAATCGTATTTCTGACTAGTGGGTTACAAGATATGGGCATCACCAGCATGTAAAGTTTTAAACTCTAGTCAAAAGAAGGCGTTTTACCGCGTTCTAAGCCCAGAACTCGTCGACCTTTCCCCACAGAAGAAAGAGAAGAATAAAAAGGAGCATGCGATCCAATCAGGGATGGAGAAAAATGCGATTCATGCCCCTTTTATCTTCTTCTTCTTCTCATTTGTTGTGGGAAAAGGTTGACGAGGTCTGGGCTTGGAACATGGGGTTCCCTCTCTAGTCTTGAGTTCACCCCTGGTTTCCATGCCCTGATTGGCGGAGCTACTGAAAAGGAAGGGGCGATAGTCCTAGGCTTTCCATTCCCCCACTTT